>CANYBF010999731.1:0-34613 GCA_948192965.1 Dalechampia spathulata | reverse complement strand
GCTATATTTAGTTGGTTATTTTGCTTAAATAACTAAGATTATTCTGTCTAAGAAAAGGTGGTACTTAAGTGGTCCGGTGTGACCCACTATTCTGATCTGGGAATTTTCTTAGTATAATTTTGGCATTATAATTTTCTAAATATTCTTGAAAATATTGTTATTAATTGTCGCTTCCGCAACAGAACTCATAGTCTTTGCATCACTATATATTGATCTCCTCTTTTATCTATCCATTTCTTGATAGATAATGATATAAAAAATTATAGAACAATCCTCATGATCCTTTTATGATATAATTATTTATTTATATATATCATTTTATTATTTTAATTTATCTAAATATCCATACTTCATGTTATTTACGTATTTATCCATTTATATATAATTCATATAATTATACATAAACTATATCGTTTATTCACTGAGTATATATTAAATATGTCATGAGTTAAATGAAAGCTGGGGCTAGAAACCTGGCAACCCTTTTGCACTGCCATTCTGAAAGTTTGACGATCTTTCCAAATAGCTATCAAGTTTCACGATTTCACGACATCATTGAGGACCATACCTAAGTGACAGTTCAACTTGGTATGTCATCATCACCATCTTCCCCCTTCCACTTCTTCTTCTTCCTCAACCTTCCAACATCATTTGAATGAATTGTTAAAATTTATAATTTATATTTAATTTTAATAATATTTATAAGATTTTTATATAATGATCCCTTCATGATTGGGGGCTCGAATCATTGATTATTAAAGTGGACCTCATGGTGTTATATTTTACCTGTTTTGACGTAACACAATTGATATTTCTTCGTCATTATCAGCTGATAGCATGTAAATAAATCATTCTAATCAAATTATATTTTATTTTATTTAAATTCAATTTATTTGTAATTAAATAAATTTAAATAAAATATTATTAATAAAAATGTAATATTTTATAATTATTTATAATTATATATTAACAATTAAACTTAAACATATTTTATATATTTATATAATTTTATATTTAAAATTAAATTATTTTTAGATAAATTAATAGATTAATTCATAAATTTTTGATTGAGGTCACTTATTCACTTAAATTGAATATAATATTATATAATTTTTGATTTGACTTATTTATTAAATAAATATTAGAATAAACTTTTGTTAAATTAAATTTAAAATAATTTATGCAACACTCAACTGTTATTAGCTACTAGCAAACATCCTTCCCATTATTTTCAAAGTATTAAATATTTCAAAGCCTTTTATATAGGGCAAGAAAATATAAGGAAAAATAAATATTTATCTATAGACAATTAAATTATTGTTTACAGACACAATCATATCTTATTTTATTGATAGTGAAATTATTATTATTTCTCAATTTTATTTTTCCATTATCTTAAATTAGTCTAGTTATCATTTTAATGATGTAATTAATATTTTAATTTTTTTATTATATTTTTAAAATTAAAGAGATAAATGATAATAAGATAAAAAGTTTTATTTCTTATAATTTGAAATAAAAATACAATGAAAAATATATCTAATTTATTTTTTTAACTAAAAAAATTATTTTTAAAATTCTTATAAAATTAAAGATAAAACATGATAGATTTATTTTAACAAAGATGTAACTTAATACTTCTTTTAATCTAATTTTTTTTTTATATTTACTATTTTTTATCAATGAGAAAATTTTTATAATAAATAAATAAAATTTTATTTTTAACACAAATAATATTTTAAGTACAAATTATTTTAATTAAGAAAATAATTTTGAAATAGTTTAGAATAATTTATTCATCATAAATATTTAACTTATTCGTAGTCAAACACGTACAAGTTTAATGGGCTTAAGGTTGGATCCATCTGAAGGCCCAATTTTTGCAGAGCCCCAACGGTGCCCTAAAACCCATCTGTCTCAATCTTCAATTTTGGAACTAAAAACCCTTATTTTCCTCCATTGCTGTTATGACAAAACCTCTGCTACAACCCTGGCCGTCAATTTCTACATCTTAAATTCACTCTTTCTCTTCGCATAGGGCAATTTGAGTAACTAAAATTTTTGTTGGTTTTATTCTTCTTGAATTATAGCAGGAATTGGCAGTAACTATGTTAAAGATAAAAACACCCGTGAAACCAAGAATCAAGCGGGAGCTGGAAAAAAGAGCTCCAAAAAATGTATATTAGACGAGCCTTTACTTTCCTTTGTTAGAATCTGTTTGTTTTCCGCGAACATTATCCTCAAATTTGAGTTCTATTTCCTTTTTTATTTTTGCAGGTTGAAACTGGGAAAAAGACTTTGATACTTCAAGGTACAAAAACAAGCAGTATATTGAATTCTGTATTGACAGATTTATATCATTTGAAGAAAGAGAGTGCTGTTCGATATTCACGCAAGAATGATAATATAAGGCCATTTGAGAGTGGTGGTGAAACTTCTTTAGAGTTCTTTTCTCAGAAAACAGATTGCAGCATTTTTGTGGTATGTTTTCCCTGTTTTTCCTTTTGGGGGTTAAATGAACAATTTCTTTTGCCTTGCGAGTTCTACTTAGTTTTTATTTTTGATCACTAGGAAAGCTTTATTATGCGGGTTCACTAGGAGTGCTGGTTTTTAACATATGTGTAACTTTATCTTAAAGGAAACCAAGTTAGAATTTTGGCATACCTGCTTATTTTGTTTGTTATGTGTGGATATATATATTCGTCTTCTTTAGCATTGCTATGGGTTAGTCATAAAATTGTTGTTCCTTTCAGAATGAGAATCCGTCAAGCAACTCCACCGTTTAACTTGGTATTAAAGCTTAGTTGAGTTCAGATAATGTCAGAAGATTTTTACGAGCTTATCAGGAAATGCTGTGCATTTCTTACTTATTTTGAAATGTAATCTGTGTTTCCAGATGTATCTGTAGATGAATTTTCTGTTTAGATTGTTGGTCTTCTCTAGCCTGCATGCATGTGTGAATTTGAGACCCTCAAAACTAATAAATTGGATAATGATAAGTTCTGCATCCTCTCTGATTGTGATATTGCTTACTGGAGCTTGTTTCATGCACCATCTTTTGCAGTATGGCTCGACATCAAAGAAACGCCCTGATAATATTGTGATTGGTCGAACATATGATCACCACATCTATGATCTTGTAGAACTAGGGGTTGAAAACTTTAAATCCATGTCATCGTTCAAATATGACAGGAAAGCAGCTCCACACGTAGGGTCTAAACCTTTCATCGGTTTTGTTGGAGAAGGATTTGAGAATGTTGATGAATTGAAACATTTGAAGGAGGTCTTGCTGGATCTTTTGCGAGGAGAGGTGTGTGTTTGTACCCTTTGAATTTCTGATGATGATTTTATCGAGGGTTTCTGATAGAAAGCACGGATTTATTTTATACAGGTTGTGGAAAACTTGAACCTTACTGGTTTGGACCGTGCATATATATGTACAGCTATATCTTCAAATCGAGTGCTCCTCACTCACTGTGCAATAAGGCTAAAAAAGTCCGGCACCGTAGTCCCTCGGATTGAACTGGTAGAAGTTGGTCCTTCCATGGATTTGGTAGTTCGTCGTCACCGTCTTCCTAACGAAAGCCTACGGAAGGAAGCAATGAAAACAGCTAAAGATAAGCCCAAGAAGAAGGTTGGTTCACTAATTCTGCTTCCTTTTATCATCTGTTTATAACATGTCACTAACTGGAGGATTTGTTTTCCGCTTTCAGGTTAAAAATGTTAGTGCAGATGCTTTGCAAGGGAAACTTGGACGGATTTATATTCCTGATCAGAAGGTAAGGCAACAAATCAGGGCTTGACTTTCATAATAGCCATAGAAATCTATGTTGGTTGTTTTATCCTGTGGACGAGTCTATGTTATTGGCAAATCTTGCATGTCTTTGTCATTGGATGGACTTACTGATATGATCAATTTGTGACATTTAGATTGGAGAAATGGCACTGCCTGACAAATCAAAAGGTGTGAAGAGAGAACGCCGAGAAGCTAAGATGAAAAATGGGAACAACGAACATGCATCCAAAAAGCAGAAGGAAGATTCTGCGTAAAGTATTTCAACTCATAAGAAACTTGTGTACCAATTCATCCCATTTTTGGTTTTGGTTTTTGTATTTTTGAGTCACCGAAATATCACATGGAAATTGAAGGAGGAATTATAAATGTCAGATTCAGGAAACATCATCTCTTTCCTCACTTCATTCTAGATGTTTTTTTGTTCTGAGAAAATACATTGCTTGGAGTGACAAATGCCTACAGCATCTGTCGCACTTTTAGCTTTCAGCTTAGGCAAGTGCAGTTGTTCCTTTCAGTTATCATTATTCATCCAATTCAGGAATTTTAAAATGTTTGTGGATTCAAATATTTCAAATCTCGTGAAAATATGATTTGCATATAAATTAAAAAATATTTCTTCCTTGAGAATGTTTTCTCTGAAAAAAGGTTTCGAAGCCACAGGTTCATTCAATTCCCAATGCAAACAGGACCCTTGGACAAACTGAAGTGGAGCTGGTTGGGAAGAATGGCTCAAATACGAGCATAACATTTAAGAAAATTGTGAAAATTACAGTGCTGTTAACCATGTACAAAAGCTATATGATCTTTACATTACAGGATCATACAACTCATCTCCGATTTTGTTCCCATTTTCCCTATGAAAGCTGCTCTCTGAGTTGCTACCCAAACACTGTTATCTATCATTCTGGATGTGTTGTTGACTATCAGAAGGCGGCGTCCGCTGATCATTTGAATCCTTCCCTTTTGCTTTTAATTTGCTGGCTGGGAAATGTAGCCTGGCAATCAGAGGACGAGGTGCCCGTGTCTTCTGGTCAAATCCTCTTACACAAACAAAACCTGCAATTCGCAAATTTGAGGCATGCCCAGTTCACCACGTCAGCTTTACGTGATGAGTATGCGAGTATGAATGGGACATCATCACAACCAAAAAAAAGAAAGAAAGAAAGATGAGTGTTACATCATCTTTAGTATCCAAAACGAGTTCTGTATTGTTTGGGAAGATTTTACTGAAAAATATGTCCTAATTTGTAAGATCTGTACCATCATTATACTCTAATGGAGTTCATTTGAAGATAATATGGGGTTGAGACAGCCGGAAGATTTGACAAATTTAATGTTGTAAAATAATTCTAATTTGTTTTCCACTTTAAAAATAAATTTGAACCGCTATCATTTTTAATTAACTTTTAGAAATTTAAAATTATAAATTTGTACTTCCATGAAAATATTTGGTTTTCTAAAAAACAAGATTTACTTAGATCAATAGTTAAGTAAAGTTATGTTATTTATACTTGATTTAAATTCATTTTTCAACTTAATTTTTAATATATATATATATCAACACATTTAAACTTTAAAGTAAATTGAATTTAAGATAAAGTATTAAAAGTTGGACTGACTTGTCAAAAAAAGTTCAATTAAGGACTAAATCATTTGAAGTTTAACTTGAACACATGAGGGGCGAGATGAGCCATTTTGAAGACCGAGGATAAAACAGTAACGGTAGGGGGTGGATTTGAGCCATTCCCATATTGATATTTTACCAATGAAATGGTTATTATTTTGTCATTTTATATTTGGAAACTTATTTTATTTATAGAAAGTATCCGAGCACCTGCGTCTAAAATGGCTTCTATATCCCCATTTGTTGTATTAACAAAGTAAGTTCAGAGGTCTACATGTTGCGTTGTTCAAACTGTATCTCTAAGGTTAGTCGAGGCTGAGGCAGGCAAGGTTATTCTATGTTTTGGAGGTCTAGATGTTAAAAACGTAAAGCTGTAATTTGCGGAGCTATGCTAATGTGTAAATTTAAATTATCTTAAGATGTAGCACGAGTAGAGATCTGGAATCATCTCGTACCTTTCCAGAAACAGTGTTGAATACCTTCTGTCGTCAGACCTGATTGACCAAAACAAATTCAGTAACAATCACCGACTTTGATCTGGGTAAGGATCATACACTAATAATTCTTACCTTTAAATATTGTTGGTATGGATGTCCCGAAGTATACAGTTCGCCTTGGCAGGTTCCATATCAAAGATCTAGGAACATTTATTGGGTTAAGGCTGGACTCATGGTCAGCAAATACCTTCAAAAAGAATGTGTTTTAATATCATCCATATTTTAGCTTTTCATATTGAATGAATAGAGTTTTAGAATGTACCTCATTAACTTGGAAATATGTACCATTGAGGGGAAAACTCCCTCTCATTGCTGTTCGGCATGGTATCTGTCAATGAAGCATAGCGAAAATTGGTTAGACTTTAGCTCACACTGATTCCATCGATTTTAGTAGGAGTCATGCAAGACTGACGAAATTATTTATAAGCATGCTCACCAAAAGGGTTCCTCGAACAATTTGTGAATCTGCCTCCCGTATACTGTTGCAAGAAAAACATGTCTTCTCATCACATAATTTGCCGTATTCTTGCCAATTGCAACTACTTTCAGGTGGTTGAATGGAGTTTGGCGTTTCACCTAAGGGAAAAGCAGTTGATCAGATTGGTTCAGCGCTATAATTATGATAAAAAAACACATTTCTTGCACCAAACGAATTTTAAATTGTCAGTGTAAGGGAGCAAATGTACTAAGGCTCAGGAATTGCAATACCAAATCTGCATATCATACTGCTACTAAAGTTGCCTGTTAACCTTTTGAAGAGAATCAAAAGACAATAGAAGTTGGTTATCAATATAACTTATCTTCGAATAATTTACTCTGTTAGCAATTTCCCTTTGGAAGATTCGATTCTCTATTGCTACTTTATAACATAGCTGATAACCAAGCTAGGCTTGCAAGCTTTTAAATCTGAGAATAACCACGTTTGGACTGTTCTCTCTATGTGTACGTGTGAAGCTGCAAAAATGGTTTTCATTTATTTTGACCTGGTTTTGCTTGTTGGTTACTAGGATAATCTTGGGCTGGTCTTTCATGTTTGGCTAAACCATTAGTTGGGAGTGACTTGAGTTCTGTTTCCAATCGTACAAAAAGGAAATTATCATGGCAGGCTCGACACTTACCTGGCGTCCAAATAGCAAGGAGGTATGAACATGGATCATCAGGTTCTCTTCTATCTACCTGATTCAAAAGCAATTGAAATTATTTAGATATATTTTTTTGGTTATGCTGGAAAACATCCATGCTTAGGTGGATGATAAATTGACTAACCCCTTGCAGAAGAGGGTGAGAATCTGGAAGTTCGTACCTGCAAGTGGTGAAATACTTGACAAAAATTAGTATAATGTATAAGGAATTTTCCTGTTAGTGTAATCAACTACGTTGAAACATCTTGGTTCAGTGCTTGTCATTGGAGATTTCTCTATAATTACAAGGCTTTTTTGAAAAATGGGCTACTCTGTTTTTCTTGCTATCAGTTGAGTATATTATGTTGTCCAGCAGCTAAGTTTTCAAATATGTTGTAGCTGCAGGCTTCTAAAAAAATATATATAAAAGAACTCAATTTTGTTAAGTGTCGAACTTAGTTCAATTTCTCAAGGCTTAATATTAATATTCTTGCATGGAAATACATTCAATGAGAGATGTGACTACTTACACTTGGTGTTCCGTTCGAAGACGACTCACATTCTTAAGCTTTGGCGTCGGAATAGAAGCAGCTTCTGCGGTCAAAGCAACTAAGGCTTTTGACATTTCACTTTGCTGAAGTTCCATATTGTTTTGCATGTAGTTCTGCAAATTGTGGGTGAACTCTTCAATGTTAAGGTTGATTGTAGGAATTTCATCAGGATCCTCACATAAGGTATCCTCCATATCATGTTCTGATACTTGTATTCTTTCTATTTCTGGTGATAATGGCTCTTCAACAATTGGTTCACAACTACTGAATCCATATCTTGCTTCTGATTGCTGATTAGATTTTGATAGTTGATATTCTTCTGATGGTTCAATAGCTTGAGGTAGAGGAAGCAGCGGTTCACGAACCATCACATCAGGATTTGATTTATTTGCTCTGTTTTTGGTTGCACTCACTATACCTTTTTCCTCTGGCCCAGGCAAAGCCAGTCTTGCACTGCATTTAACATGATTTGCGTCAATAGAGATTTTTGCTTTTCATGCATTTGGAATTAATGATTTTCAATTGGAAACTGGTCTACTGCTCAACTTAAACTCATTCAACTTAACCAGATCTTAGTCCTAGACTAGAAAGGTTCGGCTACATGGCTCTTTTTTTTTGAAGTCCATGTGATTTTGGGCTGCTTCTTTCAAGAGACCATAAGGTCGACATTGGAAATCATTATGTTGATTGTTTACATATGCTATTCACAGCCCTTACTGTGGTTCCTCACTTAGCTAGTTTCTTAAATCATATTTCAATTCTTAGTCTTACACTAGAAGTTTATAGACTTGCACTAGAAGTTTAAGTGTTCATCTTAATGTTTTTCTACGTGGTAAAAATTGGATGGTTAGAACAAACCTTGCAAATGCACTTGCAAAATGTCTGCATTCTCCCCTCATTGGACATGCATTACAATTGGGTTTGTTTTTTGTGCAGAATACCTGTACAAATCTCAAAGAACCTCCTTTAGTTTATGCTTCTCATTAATCATAACAAATGAAGTAATTGATGCAACTCTAATGGGTATTCACTCAAAATTGAGGAGCTTTCTCTGTTAACTCATAAATGTATAAATGATGAGATACAAAGTATGATGCACCTTTCCAAATGTAATCATCTGGTAATGTAGCTCATACCTGTTAATTGATTCTGCAATGGATTAGTAAACAATTTTATTTGAGAATTACTTGACAAAGTATTATCAGAAGCACGAATAAATTAGCATGTTAACATCAGGGGTAGTATGTTTTTACAGGGTCCGTTGGTCAAGTTTACACAGCCGTGGCCAAAGATATTTTTGAATTGATTCCAGCACCGGGTACCTGTGTAGAAGCAATGTTAGAAAATTTGTTGTTAAAAATGCTTGCAGTTTGTAGTCTTTTAGTTGGAAATACTAACAGCTCTAGAAGGTGCAACTGTAGTGATTCAGGCAATGGCTGAAGAGGGACCCACCCAAGTCTTACGGCTATCCGTCCAACATTTGTGTCAACCTATCAAACATTGGTAAAAACTCATGTATGCTCCACTCGTTTCTGATATCTCAAACTGGTTCACACTTACTGGAAAAGCAAGATGGTGCAGAGTCAGCAGCCGCACACACTCCACACTTTTCAGTCCAAGTCCCCTTATGCTCAGCAGGTACTCCCTACAAGGGCAGTCTTACGTTTAGTCTAGGTAAGCTTTTCTAACTTTATGGTTTACAGTTTTCTTGTGAGTTCATTTTTATGGTTAGGTGGAAAAACCCTTGCATAATACATGTACAAAATAAATTCTATAAAGATCAGAAGTAGATAAAATAATTCTAGGTTGTAGAACCGATAGTTCTCCATGTTTTAGAACATTTGCAAATTGGAAAATTTTGGCTTTCGTTAGGATAAGCCCAATTTAAATTCGTCATAAATAGGCTGTGGTAGTAAATCCTATGAAGATATTTCACAGTATATATGCTTCATGATATTTTGTATAATCATTTTATTCAAGAGTTTTCCAATATTAATCTCTTGGCAAGCAGACACATGAAAAACTTTGTATTAGTATTTTTCAAACTGTTTCGAAAAAAAAATATAGTGCACTTACTTTGCTTTGTCTGGTGGGACATCTCTCAGCCATTCCAGATCGATGCTTCCATGTTCTTTAACTAGTCGATTAAGGAAATCCTGGTTGAAATTTAATGTGAAATTTCAATACATCTGATGATGAGTGAAATGAAAATTATGACTTTATTCCTGTGTCTAATAAATGTACCTTTATTCGTTCTGCTAGCCTGTTGTTCATTCCACGCTCTTTGATTGTGTCTGCAATCTCACTGACATTTGCACATCTTATAGCTTCCCAGTCCAGTGAATCCATGGTGTTTAGTGTTCTTTGTCTCTTCCCACAATTTTCTTCCGCCTGTTTTCTCAAGGCATCCCAGTCAACATCATCTCTTATTTCATTTCCGACCCTTCTGCTTTTAGCTTTTCTTTTAGAAGCATTCATGCCATCAATCTCCTTAACTTTTGAAATGTCATGCTCAATCATATCTGTTTCTGCTCTTTTCTGTAAGGTATTTTCTGGCTTATGAAGCGCACTGCTACCCTCAATGGTATCTGGGATTTCTTCTGATAGGTTTGGCATGTACACAATTTGCTGCATTTCATTGTTTTGTACCTGAGTCTCTGATTTGGCCATGTTATGGTCTTTACTTGGACTCTGGATGGAAACATGCTTGTCTTCAGCCTTGCTGCATGGTGAGTTATTTGTCATTGGAGAGCCTAATACTTGAATTGCCATGCTTGGATTATTTTCGACTGTTATCTGACTGGCAGATTCTTCTGTGAAGAAGGGTGGTTCTTTCATACTGTTGCTGCTGTTGGTTTTATTGGAACATCTTGTTTCCTCTGAATTCATCTGGAATGCCTCAGTGTTCTTGAAAGAAAGGTGCAAATGATAGTTGTGGGATGGTGAAGTAGGTACCTCTGTGGAGCTTTTAGGAGTATCAACACAGTACTTATTTTGCATGTGGGAGTCATTTTCTACATTTTGGGTATTGATCTCATACTTTGATCTTTGTTCGGGCAATACCACCTTATTGCAATTACTATGAACTCCATGGAGCTTACTAGATCCGGCCTTTCTTAAGATATCCATAAAAGAACTGCAACTATTCAAACTATTGGATTTGGCTTTGTCCATTAGATCTGCTTCTGGATTGTTTTCTATGAATGCTTCCTTTCTTTCAGCAGTTAAAGTAATTAGGGTATCCACAGAGTTTTGAGACGAAACCACAGAATTTTGTGATGACAGCACATCATTAGTTGTGCTCATCTTTTCTCCTTCATCACAAGTATCTGTTATCTTGATGAACTCTCTGGTTGTTCTGTTCTCAATTGCTTCATAGTATGTGTCTGGGCCATTTGAGCTAAAAATTCCGGTGCTGCTTGTAGAGGATTCTTTGCTATGGACCACCTCCTTTTCTTCATCAAGCTCAGAGTCATGGAGCGTCATGGAAGTTTGGTCACAAATAGATTGATTGAAGATCTCTTCATTCCATTTTGTTGCATCTTCTAGATCTGGAATGCACACAATTGGTTTGTCAATTTCGGAGTCCATTCTTTCTTCATAGCTAGGCTGATTATTGTCTTGTGGCTTAAGGGGAAAGCGTGCAGCAAGTGACATAAAAGCAGAACTGCAGAACATTAACAGACAAGTTTCATGTCACCTTTTTCTTTTTTTTTTTTTAAAAAAAAAGGCATGTATACAGCAATAAAAATTGCTGTGGGAGTTAGACTTTACCTAGAAAGATGATCAGAAACATTTTGAGTGAGAAAAACCCCAACCACCGAATCCACAACTGATCCCTTCCATTGAGAGAAACGTCTGTCCCCTACAGAAACATTTAATATCTTGATTCACAAACCATAGTAGCAGTTTGGAATTTTGGACTCTGATTGTTTCAATGTTTCAATCAATCAAATTATATATGATGGCAGAAGTTGTGTCATATGAATATGTCTTAAGATGCATATGTGTTTTAAGAGTACAATGATTTGCATTTTAATTTGTTTTGGATAATATCCATCCTTTTCACTTCCAGGTTATGTGAAAAGACATCTTCCTTGCTAGTGAACTCTATGCAACTAGGGATGGATTAATTGCTTGACAATTTGACAGTGACATGTTCATATGACAATACATCATTTAAACCGAGAAATCCTAATAGCTAATGCTTTTGCTGGTTGCAAAAATAACATATCTCAATATTAAGAGTTCGCTAATGATGTTATTCAGTTCATATATCTGATCCTTCTACTTTGGGGCCAAGGATTTGTTCAGTTATCTTTAGTTGGCAGAACTTGGTCTTTCCTGGATTAATAATGGGCTGTTGATCAATCTCAGTTATAAACAGGAATTTAGAGAAACAATATTGTTACCTTGTACAAGATGCATCCTTGCTATAAAGGAGTCTGCACGCCCACGGAACACTTTTCTTTCTTCTTCCCACCATTTTTCCTTTTCTTCGTCAGTTCCATCAATGCCTTCATTGTTGATGTTTTCCATCAATAGTTTCCATACTTTGTTGGTTTCTTCATCTAGGTAAACTTTAGCCCGTGAACGTTTTTTCTTGATAAATGAATCTGTCAAGGGTATAATAGTGCCATCGCTGTTATAAGGAACCAGAGCATTCTCCACTTCATTTCTAATACCGTAAGGAACAAGGGCATTCTCTTCTATATGGTTGGAGCTGCTGACGTCTCTTCTAATGTCTACATGCTGAAGATCATTCGCATCGATAGAAGGCTTCTGTCTCTTTATCACTTCTAGTGGGGCAACTGCATCAAATGGCTACATGAATCATAAAAGCATTTGATATGATCCTCAAAGATATTGACAATGATCATATAGTAAACACGATACCAAATGAGTTGGCTGAGAACTGGTTTTGGTTGTATATGATGATTTTTCCATCTGATTGCTCCCTATCAGTACTAGAAGATGCAGCACTGACAAGGATTCTCCGCTCTGTTGTCAAAGTTTCATGAACCAGAGCACCCATACATGCTTGGAATCTATTTGTGTCTCCAACGTGCTGCACATTATAGTCCATAGGTGCTTGGGTGGCATTGTAACTTGGGTGAATAGGCCCCCTCAAAATTTTGGTTACTGAAGCTAACTCTGGAGGCTGAGTGGGAACATTGGTTTTCTTTTCTGTTGATACCTGAGTTTGAGTTAAGACAAATCCAGATGCAACATTGTATTGAAGATCACCTTTTTCTCTGAATGTCCCCGGAATTTTATCAGAGCTAGTATGAGGAAATGGAAGCAAGAATTTGAGTGTTGATGCAGAAGGATTCCCTCTGGTATTGTTTTGTGGGCCTGTTGTATCAAGTCTTCCTCCCCAAGTAGGCAAACTAGATATGCTGGATATGGTCGCATTATGTGCCTTTTCGCTCCTCCTTATCTTGTTCTTGGTTGGAAATTGTAACCATGGTGCTGCCTCGTATTCTGGTAAAGCATTATAGAAGATCCCATTTAAATTTGTGTACGACTGTTGAGTGACACTGGAAAGCTTCCTCTTTGATCTGTTTGCCTGTACTTCCCTGGACAAAGTTGTGTAGGTATCATAGCATGCACTTGGGTTTATTGGTGGCAAGTGATTGCCAGTTTGCAATTCGATCTGTGGAGTCTTCTGCTGTGCATTATCCGCAGTCAAGCGGTGTTCTCCTTCAGCATTGTTCTCTTGAGATTCGCTGCTCCATTTTCCCCCGAGGGGGCAATTAGTCACAGTTTGTGGTGTATTTGGTGCCTGTTTTTCAGGGAACAAAGTGTAAAGCATTTGTTCGATTGAACTAGCCAAGTCATATGCAGTGCCGGTTTCTGTGTTTTCCACTACGACTTCAACTCCATGCCCCAGAGTCACGATTGATTTCGGTCGACTTCTGCACTTTAAATCATGCACTTGCCTTCGAGATTCTTCGTTCAAATTTGGCTTACATTTGAAATTTCCATCTCCAGTTTGACCTTCAATATCAAAATTTAAGGACCTTCTGCATGACTTTTTGGCAGGATCAAGTGCTTTCGTATTGGTAGACTCTGCAGTTACCTCCTCTGCTGTTGAGATTTTGTTCAATGGTGTTTGACGCACGTACTTTCTAGTACCTGTTGGGGTTTCCGTAGATTCTGTGGGGTTTGTAGTTGGGTTTTTGCTGAGAGGTTTCTTTCGTACATATTTCCTTTTACCAGTTGGGTTTACCGCATCTGGAGTTTGCTTTGGAGTTACTGGTCTTTGAGGCTTAGGTTTGCCTTCTGTGACTACCTTTGGCCTATGTTTTCTCCTCCTAGGTTTCTGTTCTGGTGTTTCTATCACACCAACGGCATTGCTTCCTTTGTCTGGACTGTGACTATCGTCATCTACTGTGTAAACTGCGGAAGTTGATGTATCCTTCTCCTGGGTTTGTAGCTCTCCATCAGTATGGAGCCTGTTCCCTTCAGCTGCTGTGGTAGCAACTCCATTGACCTGCTCATTGCTTTCTTGATTTGTCATCTCATAGGTCGACAGACATTGCATTGGAGCTACTTGTCTGTGTTTTACACTTGCTCTCTTTTCTGGGGTTATGGGAGCAATCTGGGGGTTAATCCTGCTACTGAATTCAGCTGCAGTTCCATTGGGAGGTAAGTTAAGATCATAAGCATGTCCATGATGATAGGGAACACCATCTGTGAGGATACTGAAATTTTTAGATTAATCACAAAATATATGCATGATGCTAAAATTAGTATAATGCCATTGAGTACAGACATTTACATGGATTTCTGATGTTTCTCCTAATGTTCATAGGAAGAGACTGGTTTTAATCTGCAAACCATGCTAAAAGAAGTAGTTTGGAAAATAGAAATACTTTTTAAAAATCAATCAATTCAAAAAAAAAAAAAAGTCAAAAAATTGATTTTGGGATCCCAAACATATCTAAAATGCTTGTGTTCTCGATCGATTTTCCTATCAGTCCCTTCTAAATGAAAAAAGCCTCAAAATTTTCTCACTACCAGACCATGCATTTTTGGAAAAGGATTTTGGCAGAGAAAATCATGTGGTGGGGAAAAATTTTGTGGGATATGTAACATTTTCCTTGTACTAATTTATTGGAAAGGCTTGAATATGCATGTCTTGCTTGCAAGAAAATAAAGCTCATTATATATCCTTACACTGTAATTCATGAGCGTAACTGCAATTTTGAGGATGAGATGCTGGCAAAAATTCTCCTTTCTGGTACGATCCTCTACCTGCGGATGCAGTCGATGCATGCTCCTGGAAAGCCAAAAGAGAGCTAAAA
The DNA here is from genome assembly GCA_948192965.1 of Dalechampia spathulata. NCBI lineage: Eukaryota > Viridiplantae > Streptophyta > Magnoliopsida > Malpighiales > Euphorbiaceae > Dalechampia > Dalechampia spathulata. The sequence goes on along the minus strand of CANYBF010999731.1, from coordinate 19,714 downwards.
CTCCAACGAAGAAATCTGCTTGTTTCAGTTTCAGTGTCTTTTGCATTAATTGCGTTCAAAGCCAGTTTCCCATTGCTATCGCTCGAAGAAAAATCAGATGAAAATCTCTCATTTGCATGATCCATCTGATTCTCTGGTCTAGGTCAAATACGGCTTAACCGGCTTAGAGAGAGCAACAGGAATCCATGACTCTGTTTTTCTTCTCCTTGTTGCAGATCTTCTTAGCTTTTTGCTTGAGCCTGCAGATCTCTCAGACCGCAGTTCTAAAGCTCCAAGAAAAGCAGCTCTATCCAGGAATAATTTTGCACTTTGAATTTAAGCATAACAGCAATAATAATAATAACAATTAGAGAAAATAAAAACAAGTAGAGAAACCACCAAATAAATCTGTGGATTCTATCTCAGTAATCTCTCCATGGAAAATGCCTTTTCATTCTCATCTATTGCATGACTTGTGCAACAGAAAATAATAATAAAGATTTAATGTATGCATTACAAAAAATAAAAATAAAAAAGAAAAAAAAAATTCCTTGGGGTAACAAAGTCACCTGAAGATGGAGTCAATGCCGGAGATCTGTTTCACTCTTTGAAGATAGGCGAAAGAGACGAAGTACAAAAATAAAATTATTTATTTATTTATTTAGTTTGTTTCTCTCTCCTCGTTAACTTTATGTCCTGTTGCTAAAATCTATATATTAGATATTATAAATCTCTTTTTTTTATCAGATCATAAAAAAGTAATTTAAAAAATCTCTTTTCTGTTTTTTTTATTTGGTCTTGAATTCTAGGAGCAAGGGCATTCTCGTCCAACCAAAATTCTCCGGTGACTCCACGGTGTGAGGCGTCATAGAGTGGACCGGCACACGTAAGCAAACTGAGTCATAAAAACGCTAACGTGGCAGCTCATGTTTGACATTTGGCACGTGATAGCTAACTAGTGTAATTTAATACCACCATACTTTTAGTATACTTATGTTCATTAATTACAATCTTAAGATTTTATAAGCCATGGTCTTAACCTTAATGGTGTTGTTTTATTTTATAATTTTTTTGTATTTATAAAAATCTTATTTTGGGAAGAATAATAATATTTTTAATTTAGAATAACTGGTTCTAAAATTTAGGGGAATTATATTATAATGAGGAATTATTATATATATATATATATATTTTACTTTCTCGTACTTCGTCAAATCGTGGAGTTCCATCACATGCCCTTGACGTGACGGTGGGTAACGCCGTAAGTGGTCCCCCACTTTTGGCAGTTGGCGCATGTTTTAATAATGATGGCAGGTTGGGAATTGAGTTGGATTGGGTGTTTGGAATTTAGCGTGACCGGTGGTTAGGCTATTCTCATGGTATTGATATTTTCTTCGTAAAGGTTTACGTGATAAATATTTGCATGTGACATGCACGTACAATTTTTTTCTTTTTTTTTTATTTTTTCTTTACTTGATAGAAAGCATTGACTTCTGTAACTTTTTGTCCATCAGAAGTTCTGCTTCGATATTATGATATAAAAAAGTACTTTTTTTATTATTAAATTATAAATTTAAAAAAATAATATTAAAAATATAAATACAATCTATTAAAATAAAAAAATTAAATAATTAATTTAAGATAATATAAAAAAATTATATTATTTGAAATATCGATATCAAATAATATGATTATTAAACTACAATAGTCTAATTTGTTTAATATATATTACATGAAAGCTAATACCTGAAAAATATCCTTAATTGAGAGGACTTTTGGGAGTTCAGGTATCATTTTATTTAGAAAACTTTATTTTTCTAAGGAATGTTGTCCATTTTTTAGATCTAAAAAAAACTCATTTTCTTTAGATATAGAATTGTGCATTTTAAGATTTTTTTTAAATATTAACAATAAATTTTTATATTTATCTTATTATATCAAATTTTCGTATTTCTTAATAAATAAAATATTTACAATTTATATAAGGGTAATTTAGTCTATTGATAATGCATCTTTCTAAAATTAAAGAATTTCCAATTATTTATTTGAGCTTTTATGTCAAAATCATATACCGCTTGATTGGTACTAAAGAGATAGTTTAGTATTTTATCCCCAAAATTACTATTAACACAATATTCTCTTAATTTATGTATAAAATTAAAATAAATTATCTTTTTGAGAAAATTAAAGTAAATATATTAGTTACGTAAAAATAAAAATATTGTTATTTATTGACTTAATAGTAAAGTATAAATTAAATTTAAAATTACTTTTGTTTCTCATCTTTGGACTAATTTAAAAGAGATTTAAAATTAAAAAATAATTTAAAACTCTAAAAGTTACTTTTTAAAAATATTATTTGAGTTTAACATTTTGTAAAATTTAGGTGAATTCTATCACAATTAGCAATTATTGTTAGTTTGATTCCTTAGTTTTTGTTTGGGAAATTATACTTGGCTGGAAGGAAAATAAGGAAGAAAAATATGTTTGGAAAATAGAAAGGAAAATAAGGATGGAAAGTAAAAAAAATTATATAAAATAAAAAATTTAATTATGTTATGTAAAATGACAAATTTACCATTATAATTAACAAATAGAATATAAAGCAAATAAAATAATTTTTTATTAATTAAATTTTTTAATTTTTATTTGGGAAATATGAATTGGAAAGAAAAAAAATAAGGAGATAAAATAAAATGAATAAAATGAATAAAAAATTAAAATATTAATACATGATTATCAATATAATATTTATAAGATTATTTTCCTTTCCAATTTGAGAAGAAAGTTTTAACGGGAAAATAAAAATATTTTCCTCATTCCCTTTCATTTTCCACTCTTCATAAATAAAGTAAAATTACTTTATCTTCCTATTTTCCTTCCATATTTTTTTTCCTCTCTTCTTTTCCTTCTTTCCATTCTTTCCAAAGATAGCCTTAATCTCCACCGTTAAGTCACCTTTTTCCCATTTCCGTTACTTATCACTCTTAAAATTTGGTCAAATACCATTACATGCCCTTGGCAGGACGTCAGTAACGGCGTTAGTGGTTCCTTTGTTCGCCGTTGGGGCAAAATTGACTAATGATGGTAGGCTGGAGAATGAGAATACTGCCTCGGTGGTCGTGTGGGCAATTTCTTTATTACAATAATATTTTGTTGTCGCTAGTAACGTGATTGTTGTGCAAGCTTTCACGTGATTATATTTGCATGTGACATGCACGTACAAAAATTCTTCTTTACTTTCCTTGATTTTCAAGAAAGTTATAGTGAAATTAGAAATTTAAATAAAAAAATAAAATTAAAAATAAATTTATAAATTAAATTTTAATAATTTATATATATAATTTTTAATTTAAAATTATATATTAATTTTATTTTTAAATTATAAGAAATAATTTAAATTAAGATAAAATCTTTAAAATATAAAATTTTTAAGATATTAAAATGAAATATTTCATAAAGGATAAGGTATAAATTGATTATTTTATATTTTAAGTGAAAGTTTAAATGTATTATTTTTATTGTGTATCTTCACTTTAATTATGAAAAAATATTTTATTTAATTATTTTTTATTTTTGAAGATGATTAAATAAAAATAGAATAAAATAGAATATATTAATTATCATATTAAAATACGAAAAACTAAAAATGAAAATATATTTATTAATTTGAGATAGAATAAATGATATTTTATAGTATTTTAAAATACAACATAAAATATATCAATAAAAATAAGGTGAATTTTATTTAAAATCAATAACATTTTGTTATAATCTATTACAAACATAAACAAATCACTATTTATTTTTCCTATTAACGTAATAAAATTTTCATACAAGTTTTGATGTATTTGCATTTAACATAATTAAAACGTATGATATAATTATCATTTAATTACATGATTGAATCAACTTTATCAAATACTGTCCAAAGTGTATAACACATTAAGGTGAAAAATAGAGACCAATATAAATGCCTATTTTATAGGCTTATAATTAAATAATCATTAATTAATAATTTAAAATCCCATTAAAATTTTAACAAAAGGCTTTTATAATTATACTAAATAAAAGTAATTTTTCAATTAAAAACATTATAGTAATGAAACTAATTAATCAAGTAATCGTTTTCTTGATATTGAATATAATTTTTATTGAAATAAGAAAATAAAATTGTAATTAAAATATATCTTATGCATGAAGAGCATAAAGGGTGCATATGCAAAAAGCTATATCTGTTGCCCACCTGTATTATGAAACCTATAGCCCAAGAATTTCCAAGGGAAAGCAAGCTGAGCTTTTGAAAATGAACAAATGCATCATCAGGAAACCATCTGTTTAATTCATAATTTACAACATGAAAATGTTGATTACATTACCTCAAGGCCACAATCTCGGAAAAGCAACTCTGAGTTTCGAGTATTAAAACAGTTCGTCCTACAAGTTCATGAAATGTCTCCGTTCCAACATCTTCAGAACTATGTTGTTAACCAAAATCCTTGGAACTGTGATTAAGATTCATTGGCAGTCAGGTTGAAATATGGAAAAAAGATGATCTCCAAGTCACTTGGAAGTCTGAGCAAGCATTGCAGAAGCTTGGTCAATACAAGTATGGGAATATTCTCCATGGAACAAGCCTCCTGTATTCTGTCCATATTTCTTTATACTTCTCTGCGCAGCGCGCTTCATCTCTTCTCTCTCTCCATATCAGCAGAATGAAGAGATAAATAGGGTAAAAGTATGGTATAGGGGAGCTGCAAAAAATTCAAATTTTAAACTGAAACTTGTCCAATTTATAAGGAGAATAATCAGTTAAGTATGCGGGTATGAACTATGAAGTAGTAAGAAACCGGAAAATTACCTTATCCCACAAGGTAGACTAAAGGATAGAGCCAAAAGTAGGTCTCCGAGATAATTGCAATGTCTTGCAATTCCCCTTTGGAGAGAAAAACACGATGTCAAGAACTTGCAAGAGTCAACTAATTATAAACATTTCCCAGATAACGATCAGAGAGATCATTTGACAGATAATGTTAATTACAGTTTAGGTATCTTAAACACAGCATGGCAAAGCAGAACCTACATGATTTATAGAGGCGTGTCAGAAAAGATGCAGATGGAATGGGAAGCTCATACACAATTTCTGAACCGAAGATTCATTTATCTCCATATGAGGACCATATGCTAACAGATACTCATTTCCTGAAGCAAACGAATGACGCATCATTTATTATCAACTAGCATCTTCCACCCACATTAGGATTACTACTCACATTAGGATTACTGCTCATTGATATTTGATCAAGTTTAATGAATTTACTCTGAAACAAGAAATTCTGGTCCTCTAGGAATCTTTTTGGTTCTTGAAAAAAAAAAAAAACAGTTTAAGAAAGTTCAATTGTCTGAAATGAATTTTAGGATCTGTATTAGGCCTTGGGCCCCACACTTTAGTTCAAAATGAAAATTGAAGGAAACCAGTAAGATGCAACTTTGACACGGGTGAACACTCTACGAAGAAAAAGCAGCTCGAACTAACAGTTGTTCATTGTGACATGTTTGACATACTAGTATAAAGAAGTTGCTTGCCAATCTATAGGCTATGTTGTATTTGAGCACCACGAAACCATACCATTAATGAATGGTTCTTTAGAATGAAAATACGGTTTTAGCATAAAAAATCATGCAACTCTGTAAACGAATACAAACTGTATTCCTAGTTCAATTTTGCGACGGTTCATTTCATCCTTCAGGCAGAATTTTTTCTGGCAACTATATGCACATTCCATAGTAACATAACATTTGAAAACATGGCCAGAAAAGGAAAATCACACCGAAGAACATGATGAGGCTGATACTTACCAATAACCAGAAGCAAGCAGCTTCTCGCCAATTACCCTTGGTGGCTTACCCCATATGAGAGCTTTGGGATTCTTTTTGAAATCATGCTTTTGTTTGTTGGCTCCTCTAAAGACCACATACCTGCTCAGTTTTGCAGATGACAAGCAGAGTTTTATCCATTCAATTGGGAAGAAAGTGAAGTTGACAACTTCCAGGGGTGAATTATACATAACCAGAAAGTTACCCTATCAGAAAAACAAAGCAATTTGCAATGATAGCAGCTGTCGTTAGCTCCACCTTGTTAACCAAAAGCCACCAACCCTGCAAAAATTATGTTCATTTGGTCTCATCTATTATGTGCCAGGTCCACATGGATTAATAAAAAAAATCAAGAGAAATTCTTGCATCTCGTTTAAAGGTCAAGTTTGTGGCTACTTGCCTGGATACTGAAAGTGAAAGGAATCCAAACCAGATCACCAAATACCAACATGAAGCCCAATCTCTCTGCGATTATGTCCCATCTATCCAGGTAATAGATAACATATATGAGCTATAATATGCAAGAGAAGAGAGAAGAGGAAACAAAGGAACATATTTGAATTTTTATTTTAGAATAGACAATGAATAATAACTAGATAAGAGAATATGTAGAATTTCAAAGAATATAAACGAAAAACCAGACCAATAGAAAATGAAATTTAGCGACTGCAGATACACAAGACAGCATTATCATGATAACCTATCCAACTTTTGGCCTCCATGTCAGGACTTAAAGTGTGCTAGGTCTCAACCAGATAAAGTTAAATACTAGGTATGATATAAAAATGTGTGCTGCTAATGTACATCTGAGCTGTAACGTGCAATTTAGGTTAATCTCTAACTAAAAAAGTCAATGACCAACTTGGTCTCCCATGAAGTCATGAGCTTTTCTCAGCACTCTCTCAAGTAGAACTCTTCTGAACACCAGTTGAAGGAAAGGTGGCACTTCTGGACACCAGTTGAAGTAAATGAACTATATTGAGGCTCTGAAATATAGACTGAACTAGATTTGGTTATATCTTGGGAAATTTAGCTGAAAGGCTATGGCTCAAAGCTTAAATCTGATTGCTGAGGGAAGGTTCAGACAATCCCCTCGCAGTTTGGCATCAAGAACTGCCAACATGTTTTTGATTTTTTATTATTCTATTTCTCTTTTTGATACTTAATCTTGTGCTCCCGGACATTTTACTTTCCTATATACTCTGTTTTCGCACTTTTATTTTGATGTGACTTTTTAGGAAGAATTTGGAACAAGGATCACACGTATAGCCATTCATAAGAGGCTAACTACCTTCTTTTCCAGCCCTTTTGACAAGCAACTATAGCTGTAGCACTTAGAAGGTCAAAGAAGGGAAAAAAAACTTACGTGGAGGTCATGTATTCCTCATAAAAGAAGTAATCTAGGATGTATAACTGAAACAAATATGCAGAAGAAAATGAGAGTCAGCATTTAATCTCAAATGGAAATTGAGAGAATGAAAACAAAATATTTAAAAGTACCACGGCATTACCATACAGAATAGTTGGTAGAGGATCATTGAACAGCTGAAGGTGGCATCTTGAATGCTTTTTGCCAGAACTGATAGGTTTATAATTAGCCATCCCATCATTCCAGCTCTAACAAAGAAGAATCTTCGAAAGAGAAATACATTGTTGTCAGTTCACCAAAGTTGTTTACCATTTAATTTAGTTGGCTAATGATATTTTGAAGAAAACAACATCATTTCACATATATGGAAACAGTCGTTGCTACATTGTTGACATTTCAGAATGTTCGCTATGAGCACTGAAATGAAACTGCAGTATGAAGAAAAACATCAAACAGAATAAACAGTTTGTAACAGAATGAAAAGACATGGGTGCTGTCCGTCAAATATTGCATGCATGTAGAAAGTCACAGTCACACCCAAAAGAAACATGTCTAACCAATATTACATACATACTTGAGGTCAATGCCAAGAAACTGAGGGTTCAGCTGTATTCCAAACCACCTGTTGAAGATATAAATAGTGAAATTTTAAAATCATTATCAAAAATATGCAGTATGCAAGTCAACATAACAGGCAATGGCAGCAATGGACCCCTTAATTTTCTGAGCAAGGTGCTGCAAATGCATTGAAAAGGTGCATTAAGTCCTTGTTGAAGAAGGCGCCACCATTAAGATGACATCAAATTTTAAACTTTATGTTTAGCAAGACAGCACAAATGTTGTAAAGGAAAAGTGTTTTGTGCTTATTACCGACAAATAATGAGGTAAAATTAGCAGAGTTTAGCATGCCTCTGCAATATATAAGCTCTAAGTTAAGAATGATGAACTGAGCAACAAATACATCCGCAGTAAAATGCTAATAGCTTGCTTAAACTGAACAAACAAAAGTAACACTTATGCAAGTTATCTTATTAAAATTACCAGTCATGTATTAGGTTTCCAGTGACATGGGGCTTGAGAGAAGAACTCCGGTTTTTTGAATTGCAACCAGCAGCATAGAGTAATAATGTCACCTACATGTAAGAAACGAAAATGCAGAATCAGGGCCATGTAGAAAAGAACAGAACTGCAATTCCACTAGCAAAGGGACAAGACATGAAGCAACCATTGTCCAGTTAACAGGCATAGACATTGTGATGCTGCTATATTTGAATTGAACAATGTGAATTGCCTGTTGTATCCGACTATAATGCACAAAATGTCATCTTTAATATAAAAAAATTATCTCACTGCTGCAAGTTAAAAGGTGAAATGCCAAAGAATGTTGAGATTGCAACTCATAAGTAAGGAAACACACAAAGTAAATAAACTATTTTCAACCAACAGGCACTGGAAATCAGCAGCATAGAGTAGCAATGAAGAATGGGAAGAACCAGCAGAAACAACTAAAACTCTATAAGCAAAGGAAACAAGACATACAGCAGTTGTGTTTCAGTCAACCGGTATCATCATGGGTGATCATTAGTATGCAGAATGCTATGAACATAAAATTTTTACTTACCTTAAATCAATGACTTAACATCATTATTTCTGTATGGAAAAAGGTGGAGAATCAGATGATATTAAAATTCTATTGGAGCATTAGAATTACATAACTTAAGAACTCAACATGGACAAAGCTTAAAGCTTGAGACATCAACATTTAGTTGATGCAATTCAATAACGTGCGTAGACTTTTAGAGCGAATAACAAATTCAGTTACTCCTAAAAGCACGTGAATTTTCCTTCAGTAGCATTTCACACCAAAGTGGACAATTGAGTTCGATAGTTAAGCTTAAAAGGGCTTAACTTGGAAATGGCAATCAAACGACAAAAGCCCCAAAGGAATCGAAATTGAAGCAGAAACTTACTATAACACTGAATATAAAAGTTGCGGATAGAAGTTCAAGTCCTCTGTCTGATATCACCTGATAATATCATTCCAAATATCAGTACTCTATATCATCTACATAACGCACAGAAGCTCTATAACTAATACAATCAGCAAACTTTAAAATTAGCATATAATAAAAGAAAAATTGTATCCTTCCGCTTAAAATGATGAATAAGATAACATACAGTCGGTGATATCAGATCCAATTTAGTACCAATCCCAAGAAAAGCAACCAGTAACAGCAATGACAATAACCCTATTAGATCCATTAAACAAAAAAAAAAAAACAAACATTAGCAAAAACCATTTCAAAAATTAAAACTTTTTCTTACGTAAATTGAAATAAAAGCAGTAACAGACCATTGCAACGATAATATAAACGTGAACCATCCTGCAAGATCACTCCAGGAACAAGTTTACCAGGCAATATAGATCCAAAGACAGCTAGGTACATAAAGAATACTAGTAATATGGCAATCTGCACAAAAAAAAAAATGGTGAGTATATAAGAATGGGCTGAGATAGCTTCTGAAATTGGTATTGAAAGAAATGGAGAAAATGGTTATGAAGCACTTACTGAGCTCCATGAAGGAATTAGAGCTAGTAGAACAGAACCCAGATCCATTTTTCGTCTTACTGTTACTACTCTTATCAGAGAATGAGAATTATAAAGAAAATAGTGCTGCTTGACTATGAGCTGCTGGTAATCTGTTTGCTTGCTTTGTATGTAGCGTCTTTAATTTGGCGGTCTCATTAGCCTAAGACGATTTGCCCCAACCAGCCAGCGGAGAAAAATATGAGTCCTGCGGAAAGTAAAACTAATTCCTGAAATTAAAATTATATATAAAAATAAATTTTATTATTTTAAAAATAATTAAAATTAAGATCAGAGGTACAATTAAGGAATTAACTTGCATTAGGTAACTTTCAAATTTAAACTCAAATTTATTTATTAAATTAATTTGAATAAACTTTTTATCAAATTTAAATAAATATTTAATTTATTTTTACATTTAATTATCGCTAATTAAATTTATAGCATAAAGAATTAATACATCATATCATTTATATAAAATAAAGGTTAATTATGGATTATATGAAAATTATAGAAAATAGAAATTTATCAATTTACTTTTTAATTAATATTAAAAATTAAAGTATTGCACCATCTTTTTTATAAAATATTTTTAAAAAAATTAAAGTTAAAAACGCTGAACCATAAAGTGCATTTCTTAAATTTATTTATAGCAAATAAAAGATAAGATTCGCCGAAAAGTCCCACGTGGAGCGTAATGATTTATCCATAAATCATTAAACATACAACGTTCTACACGAGAACACCGCCCCCGCTCCTTTTATTACTGCTACTAGTAGTATTTATAAACGACAATTTCTTCTTGTTGAGCCCTAAAAATTCAAAATTCAAAATTTTATCAAGTTATTTTGTTACTTCTTCTAGAAGATCAAAGGCCACTCTCTCCTATTCTGCTCTTCAACAATGGAGTTTTGGGGTAACGCGATGATCATTTCTTTCTTACTTTTTTGCTTGTTTATTTTGTTTACTCTGCTCTTTCAGCATTTCGTTACTAGTGTCGCGCTTTGCATTTGCGATCTGTGCAAATTTTTTTTGGATAATTCTCATGGTGGTTTGCAAGATTTATCTTTCGGATTTTTTGTTGATATTTTTGCGAACTTAACGCTTACATTGACAATGATATTTGATTACTGATAATAATATATGATGGGAAGTTTTTGTTTGTGTATTTAATTTTTATGACAGAGTGCTATTTTTTGGTTAATGAAGTTTTCTTTATGAGTTAATTCTCGTTGTTGATTTGCATATTATAGTATTAATTTCTTGCTTCGTATCGTGGAATTAGTGCTAATTGCTTAAAAGATTGTGTAAGTTTGCTTTTCAATTGATTTTTTTGAAGGATGAACTTGGTTGAGGAATTAGGACATTTGTTTAATGAATGGTTATGTTTATTTGACTCATGTGGATTTTGATAAGTGCAAATGCAAATATAATTCAGGTGTTGAGGTAAAAAGTGGAGAGCCCCTTTTGGTCGGAAGTGGCGATGAATTCTTTGTGCATCTTTCACAGGTTATTTATTAAAATCTTCTGGTTGAGAGCTTGCATTTGTCAACTTTCTTCTTCTGTTTTTTAACTACTTCCACTATGTTTGGGTGTGTTACTACATGTTCGAATTGACCACGTTCAACATGTTATATGGACAGGCTTGTCTCGGTGAGGTCAAAAAGGATAGGGGTAATGAATCTGTCTGTGTGTCAGTGAAGATCGATGATAAGAAGATTGTTCTTGGAACGCTTTCTCCCGAAAAATTTCCTCATCTGCCTTTTGACCTTGTGTTTCATAAAGATTTCGAGCTTTCTCATAATTGGAAACATGGCAGTGTGTTCTTCAGTGGTTACAAGGTTTTGCAAGATGAATATCCTTTCTTTATGGTTTCATGTTTTGGAACCTTCACATGCATGTGTTGATGCTTCAGTATGAAATTTTCCGCTTAAGTTCCATGATATCATTGTCATTATACAGTTTTGTTTCCTTCTTAACTACCTTTTCTGGTTTTCCCACTGGGAGCAATGATGAATCAGGTTAGTCACTGCAACCAATTCTAGGTTAGATTTTAATCTATTTTTGCTTTTCACGTTTTCAGCTTTTGTTTTCCCGTAACTTTCAGATTCTGAGCTTGAACCTGAAACTAAAGATCTTACAGTTGCTACTAAAAACGGTAGAGTTTTATACTTGTGCATTACATGCTTGAGGGACACTTAATAATATTTTGCTTGCAAATGATTAAAATTAGCATGGAATTGTGTCAGATGAGGAACTGCAACTTCGTGAAGGAAAATTCAAATCCGATCCCGCTGGATCCAAGCAAAAGGTAAAGATTGTAGAACCAAGCAAAGATGATAAACCTGATGAAGAGACCGATGATAGTGATGACAGTACTGCTGATGACGATGAGTCTTCAGATGAGGATGATTCCAGTGATGATAAGGTGCTCTTAGCTTTCTTTGTTTGGGTTATTTAATTGCATACATCAAGTATGCTTTGACAGTAATTAAGACATGTATTCACGTTGTTGACTTTGTTGGTGTTATCGATGTTGGAAGATTGAAAATGCAGTCAGTGCATTGTAATTACTATGGTCAATAGGCTCTCCCTTTGATTGTAATAATTTGGAAGTTTGATGTGTACTATGTGGAACCATTATTTGATTTAAAATTTCAATTTGATGCAGTTCAATAATGCAAGTCTTGCTATTTTCTAGTCATAATAGGAAACGGCCTCTCCTTGTCAGGTTATGGCCTTAAGCTATGACTTATAATCTGCTGAAATATTATATTCTTTATTTTCAATATTTGTGTCATCAAGTCTTTAGTCATCAGTTACTTTATATTTGCTTTATTTAGGCCTATATGTGGTGAATTTTCTTGTGGCTTGTGATTCTTTGGACTTGTCACTATATGTTGCTTTATTTCAAGTCGTCGGATTTCGTTCTAGATAACGATTGCCAATGTGTGCGTTATACTTTTTTCTTCTTTGTGATTAAAGTGTTTTAAGGTAAAGCTGTTCAAGCTTGCTCTTTTAGATCTTTCAGAAAATTTTGATTGTTTCTGAGCTTATTAGCTTGGCTAGTCTTGTATTTGCTAAAACAAGTTATGTCGTATGCTGTCTTGATGCAACAAGTTTTGCTGATTGTTCTGTGTTTTTTTGTATAGAACGTGGCAAACAAAGCTGAGGATGACGAAAGTGATGATGACAGTGATGAAAGTGATGATGATAGCGATGAAAGTGATGAGGATGAAGAGACGCCAACAGTGGTTAGTGTACAATTTGCTAGATGTTTGAATCCTAGGAGAGTTCTTAAGGTTATCTGGTGAGCATCTGTGGTTAATTGTTTTTCTCACTGCAGCTGAAAACTGAACAGGGTAAAAAGAGATCTGCTGAATCTGCGAAGAAGACCCCTCTCCCTGATAAGAAAGCCAAGCTGGTTACTCCCCAAAAGACTGGTAAAATTCTTTGTGGTGCTGTCCCTCTTGTTTGTAGTGTCATTTCTACCATGTGCGTTTGTTGATTGCTCGGATTGCTAGGATCGTTGCTTTAGATGGGAGCTGTTTTTGTTGTTTTTTTATTTATTTAGCTTTCTTCGTTCAGAAAAATGAACTTTGATCTGTCCTTTGGGGATCATCTACGTAAGTTGCAGTCTTTTTGGCCGGTTTGTTTCAAGATTCTGGATGGTGTAGGAACATGTGATTTAGTTTGGTTCTCGTGTGACTTGTACTCTGATTATCGAAAATCAATTTGTGCCGTGTCACTGAAGTTTCTTGCTGGATTATATTTGTGTAGATTCAAAGAAGCCAACAGTCCATGTTGCTACACCTCATCCTTCAAAGAAAATCATCAAAACTCCCGTTAACAACGACCAGAAAAAGGAGCAGCAGAGTCAGAAATCTTTTCGCTGCACGTCTTGCAACCGGTAGTTTCCTTTAAGAAAAGCCTTCCTCCTATTTTACTAATAATCAAATTGGATTAATTCTGAATTCTCTTTTCAGGTCATTCGGCTCAGAAGTTGCTTTACAATCCCATTCAAAGGCCAAGCACAGTGCTGCATAATGAAGAAGTATGGGCTGGACCTTATTAGTGTTGTTGGGTGGAATATAGTTAGTACATTCTCGTAGGATCTTGTGGTTTATTTCTGCCTTAAAATGTTGGGATTTGCAAGAGCAGAAATCTTGGAGCACTGACTGTTCTTGTCCTCAGCAAACATGACTGATATGAAATGGAACCACTAAATCTACCTGCTAAACTAACATTTTGTTAATGCAAGCAAGTGATCCATAATCCATTTAACCACGTCATTTAGCCCTCGAGGATTCATTGTTTTTCGCTAGATTGATGGCAATATGATTACTACAAGTTCGATGCCGGACGGAAAATTCTGCAGAAACTCAAGTAAAAGCCTCGGATCATTTTCAGGAGAAATTCAGGTAAATGTTATCTCACAATTGAATGGAAAAAAAAAATTAATAGAATAAACCCATAAAATAATTTTTAGGAGTAGTCGAAAATTTAAAATAAAATGATTTTTGAGATGATATGATTGGTTATCTGAGTTTCATCCCAAAATTACAATCAAGTTGAGGCATGAGATAATGTCTTTAAAAATTATTTGAAATATTTTGGATCTTTAAAAATGATTTTTTAATGCCGGTAAGGTTTTCAAAATGAAGTATAGTTATAATTACCGAGAATCGAAAGAGTCGGTACAACCAATTGGTGAATGGAACAACTTTCAAGAAATACGATACAGATACCTATACGTGATGCCTTCATGTTAAGCCCTTTGGCATGCCACTTCTTCAACTACATAAACCCCTTGAAATACCCACTAAACCCAACCAATTAAATCAAACATATATATATATACATACATTCTTAAACTACCATCAATGGAAAGAAAGAGTGGATTCAACGGCATAAACATTAAGCAAAAAGCCGTCCGTTACTACACAGACAGTGATGATGATGGTTAAGCAGACGACGTGATTGGAGCATTGACACCATTCGATAAGTTAAATCTAGGCCCTAAGAAGAAACTACTTGTGATTTCTCCAGGAATTATATGTCAAAAAATCAGGTGTTTCTCTAAAGATAGGCCTAAAAATTGCATCCCTGATGCCACCTATGGTAGCATTCGAGGTAAATATTTTTGAGTCGTATGTTTTGAATTATCCATGCAAATAAAAAAACTCATCTTTGCATGTTTCTTGTTGCTTGGTCAGTTTACAAGAGGCCCCATTGTGAAGATTTCATGAGATTCTGTTTACAAATATTTGAAGTGGGAGTCTGGTCATCTGCCATCGAGTTAGAATTACATTCTTTAACCTGCCTCTCTTTTTCTTTTTTGTTATTCTTGTATTATATATGTAAATCAGTTGCATGCTTGGTTTTTAATATATATTAAATTATGGATATATTCATATTGATGACATAATCAGAAAGAACGTGAATAATGTCCTGGATTGCCTGATTGGAGATTTGAGAAGCAAGCTGCTGTTCGTTTGGGTAAGAACACTTTTCATTTTCTTCTGAATATGCCATTTAATTAATTAATATTTTATTTTTGTTTTCCGTAGGATCAAGAAGAATGTAGAGATTCAGGGTTCAAGTCCATGGAGAATAATGATAAACCTTTATTTTTCAAGGAATTAAAGAAATTATGGGAAAGCAAATCTTCATCCTTGGGGAAATATTCTTCATCAAACACTTTATTGATCGATGATAAGCCTTATAAGGCACTTCTAAATCCTGTTAGTACACTATAATCTATCAAACTAACTTGAGCAATTTTATGAATTTTTGTTTTAGGGTTTGAGTGCATCATCATTCATATAATTTGCCGTATTTTCCTAGCAGCCAAACACAGGAATTTTCCTTGATGAATACAAGGCAGGCCTAGCTCAGGATAATGTGTTAAGTACGGTTTCAATCTTCTAATTACAGTTTTATATTTTAATTATCCTTATTAATTAAGTGTTTAATTTCTACAAAAGGTGCCAGGGGAGAGCTTAGACTATTCCTGGATGGACTGACAGAAGCTGATGACGTGGTTTCATATGTGAAAGAGAACCCTATCGGAAAGCCTGCCATAACAGCCGCCCATCCTCATTTTAACTTCTATGCAAATATTTCTCGTCGTTTTGGCATGGCATCATGATCATTGTCGAAGATTGCAACTTTTCTTTTGGGATCATGATAATGTTGGAACTGATATGTCATAAAATGTCAAAATATAAGAGTAATAATCATGTTGATAGTTATATTTACGGTGCTTCATGAAATGATATATAATTTAAGGTTGTCTATTCATGTCAAGTGTTTGTAGAATTCAATCATTGATGATTGTTTATGAAATTTTATATAGCGGATCAATTATTATATTTTTTACGGATAATAGAACCGATTTGTAGAGATTTACAATGAAGTTTAAACAACTTCTACCTCCCCATCGGAATAAACATACCGGAAGAGTTTTTATTTGTCTACGATGTTCATTAGTATGCTTGGATGATCTTCTTCGGTATTGCTTTCATGGGTACAAGCTTTCTTACTGAAATTCCCATCCTTTGATCCATATCTATCGTTTCGCCAGTGTTATCCCTGCCAAGTTCCCAGTCAAAACAATGAAGCAAAGAGGCGAGAACAAGATGAAGTACGCGATGAGCCAGTGGAAGGCCAACGCAAACTCGTCTTCCAGATCCAAATGGTAGCAACTCGAAGTTTTGCCCTCCGTAGGCAATATCAGAACCCATAAATCTCTCAGGCTTGAAAGACAAGGGATCTTCCCAGGCATCTGGATCTCTTCCTATGGCCCAAGCGTTTACAAAAACTTGCGTGTCTTTCGGTATGAAATATCCCATGAAGGTGGTGTCTTGCAGAGAATTTCGTGGAATTAGTAATGGAATAACAGGATGTAATCTCATGGTTTCTTTGATTACTGCCTGCAAGTATGGTAATTCATCTATATCACTCTCCTCAACCTTCCTTTTCGGCCCGACAACTCGATCGAGTTCTTCTTTAACTCTTTCCATTGATTCTGGCCTGCGGAACAGTTCTACAAGAGCCCATTCAAGCGTCCCGCTCAATGTTTCCGTCCCACCAAAAAACATTTCCTGCAGATAACGAACCCTGATGAGCTAAGTGAAATTGGTCCAGAGAATTATGATTCTCAGATATGGGTTTGTTAATACACTTAAGAAATAGTTTGAGAAAGAAAGAGTTTACCAGTAGCATTATGACCATGCTGTGAGTTGTGATCTCATCAGGTTCTTCTTTTTCGTCACCTTTAAACTCCAACAATGCATCGAGGAAATCCCTTGTCTCCTTTCTTCCGTTCATTGATTTCTTTTCTTCAATCCTTTCCTTCAAAAATCTTTCCACTACATCTAACGTTCGACCCAAGTGTAGATCCATGTTTTTCTTTACTCTGTGAGGATCCAGTCTTCGCAAAAATGGCATGAAATCAGCGAGATTCGGCTTCCCACCCCACTTCATTGCCTGGTCCATGGCATTGAAGAACTCAAGCCCTACTTCTGACTGAGAATTCAAAAGGTCCCTGGAGAAGGAAAGATTCCCAATCAAGTTAAAAGCCATGACAAAAATATAGTGAGATATTAGCAGCTCTCCTGATTCTCCTCTCCCACGAGCGGCTTCAGCATCCTGGTCGATGTACCGTATCATATCGTCGATGCACTTTCTCCGTACGGAAGCAGTTTCGGCGATTCGCTTGCTGGTCATGAGCTCCAGAGTAACGAGCTTCCTATGAAATCGCCAGCGAGAGTCGTAGTGGCTGAAAGCAAGTGCTGATTTGCAGTAATCATGAGAAGTGAAGGATTGGGGAACTTTCCTGTCACAGAAACTAATATCATGTTTCTTGAAAAGCTCTTCAGCTGCCTTGGCAGATTGTATTACCAGGGTGTTGTTAAACCCAAGTTTCAACCAAATTACAGGGCCGTACTTGGATCCAAGTTTATACAGATTCTGGTGAGGATTGGACCCAAGATCGAAGATGTTTCTGACGATAGGCCAAGCTGGAGGACCCGGCGGCCGACGTTGCTTGGGGTCGTCAAGGCTAGAACGTCGTCGTATAAACAACAAAACGACAATAGCTGAAGAGACAAGTGCAAGAAAGGCGAAAGAAATGCTGTTTGAGCTCCAAGACTCCATTTCCTCCTCTTGGCTATCCTCAATTAGCCAACTTGTATATAAATAAGTAAAAATTATAATATTAATTTATAATTATATATATATAAAATGTATATTGAATAATTCTGGCATAGCTTCTGATGCTATTCATTAAATATGAAGAGTCATTGCTAATCCAAGAGACGTAAGAATCAATACTTTCTAATTTAGACTTGTAATTATCATTTTAAATTATTCATACTCCCTCTTCCACACACAAATTATATATTAATCATTTAAATCTTTTTTTAAATATATTCATCATAAAAATTAAAAAAATTTAGTTATATTATTTAAAAAATAAATTTAAATATTTTATTCCTATTTTTTTTATTAGTGATTATTTCTTTAATTTTCAATATGATAAAATAAAAATATAGCATATTAATTAGCTATAATTTAAAATAATAAAAAAGAAATATATATATATATATAAACACATATATATTAATCTGAATTATTATGTAACTTTATTTTACCAACGAAATTTAAAAAGAAAAACCTTATCCATGAAGCTCTTTTCTTCTTTGTAATGATTCAAAAGTTTGATGGGGTTGAAATTTGGGGCCATTGCGTTTTAATCTTAAATTCTTATTTTAAATGTATTTAGCGAATAATTAAATCTGATAACATTAAAAAATAGTTTCTTATTATTTGTTTATTACTATTATCGTTATTATTATTTATTAAATGAATACATAATTAAAAAATTAAAATAGGGTGGAAATTCAAATTTTAAATGGATATACAATAAAGTTAATTTCAAAATATTATTGAAAAATGTCCCTAATCATGTTAGTTAAGTTTTGCCTTCAGCTCATAATATACACATAATTAATTTATTATTATAAATATTATTTGGTATTTTATCAATAATTATTAAAATGAACCTATGTATATGGATGCCAATATTCTATTAAATATAATATAATGTTATTAACTTATTTATTCGTCTTAGTATATGCTTTGCCTTCTCTTCTTCTTGCTCCTTCTGCTCATCCCATCAGCATATATTAGTGAATCATCGATACTGATTTGGTTGCTTGATAATATTAACTGTATTAGTTTTATATATATATATATATATAATGTAAAGATGCATCATTGGTTTCAATATCATTTCATATTTCATGTATATATATGCTAAGAAAAATGGATAAAGAATAACAACAACTATGCAGAAGAGTTGAGCCAGTCACTTGAAAATCACAAAGAGTATAGGCATTGTATATTTAGAAAAGGATCATGAATGTCATTTATTAAGCATATGTATTCATACTAATAAGCTATATTCACATATTATGCAAGTAATAGAAAGAATGTCACTGATTTGCTTTATCGTGTATAAACCCTTCATATCCCTTCAAATTATGTTTTTAGATTTCTTGGACATAACTTGAAAGCATGCGATTTCCACTATTCCATATTCGTGACACACCCAGAAAGAAGAAACGACGAACTATAGAAGAATTTCATAACTGAGATGGGTTCATTGTTCTTGCATTACTTTCTTTGGTTTTGCTTTCATGGGGACCAGCTTTCTATCTGCAATTCCCATTCTCTATTTCATATCTATGGTTTCTGTGAAAAGAATTTTCGTATGTATTGAAATGAAAAATACGAATACAATGTATTTATACACTTTAATGAGCTGAGTAAAAGAAAAAAATAAAAGACCCTCGGTGGTTCGGTTGGCCCAATAACAAGCCCAACACGGTGCGTT
>CANYBF010999508.1:0-23223 GCA_948192965.1 Dalechampia spathulata | reverse complement strand
TTACTTTTCAATCAAATTAGACTAACTTAATTTTTATTTTTTAAAAAATTACAAAATTTATAAACAGACGTTCTTTCATATATGAAAATTAACAGAATCATAAGACATAAGTAGAATTTCATTAATTTAACCCAACTCATATATTACTTTTATATTATTTGAATCGATTTTTTAAAATGAAATTTTCATTAAAAACTATTACAACTAAGTTTGAATATATAATTTTAAATCATAGAAGTTTAAATCTACTTTTAAAGTAATTATTACAACTTTCCTATCTTGAATGACTAAATCATTTTAATTTTAATTTTAATTTTAAATTATGTCAATTATGAGTACTATTTTGACCTTTTTTCCATATGAATTAAATTAACAACATAATTTTATTTTATTTATTTATTTATTTATTTAAAATAGTTATATTTCATTTTATCTATTGATTAAAAAAATCAATAGATAACAATATGAATGTATCATCCTTATTGATTAACTTAAGAATGTAACATCAAAAATACAATAAAAACATAGGATTGATGATAACAATATGAATGTATTTTAAATAAAAATAAAAATAAAAGGTGGAAGATGGAGGTGGGCGTAATATAAGTTAGAGCAATTCATAAGAAACGCGTTTCTTTATGGTTTACAGCATAAACCCACAGCTGACTTCTCCCTCATTTTATTATTAATTCTATCTCATTATTTTACCCATCAACTCAACTCGATTATTTCATATTCAAATCAAGTTTTAATATATCTGCATTTTTAAATACTCGAACTTAAAACCCATTAATTAGAATCGTAGAAACATACACCATGATTAGAAATCTCTTATTATATATCATTTTGATTTTAAATTTAATGCATATATATATATTTATACATTAAAATAAAAAACCTTTTTTTAAGATTTAATTTCTTAGCAACAACTTCACGTCTGACCATGTCATGTGCTGATCCAACCAATAGCGAAAAAATGGCATTTCAGTGCATTCTACGCGTTAATATGGAGTCGTACCTCCCCAGTTGCTTAACTGATCACTTCATTCATATCTTCCACTATTCCATTTCATCCTAAAATATCAATCTTTTATTTATTATTATTTATATACTAATAATTAATAAATAATAATTTGATAAAAACTAATACATATTATTATATTATTAATGAATTCATAATCCTATATGATGAATTCGAATCATATAAAAATTTCTCCTTAATTCCTATTTAAATAAATAAATCTGAATAGAGGCTTTTTAGGATTAAAAGTTAGTTTTCACATTTAATACCAAAACTTACACATTTAGCTTTTAACCATTTTTTTTTTTGCACTCCAAACAAAACCCGACATCTTTTCATTACAAGAATGTCGATTTTGTAAAATATAATCGTAACAATTCTTGATTTTATGATGTTTTTGATGCTTATTAGAAATTCATCGTATATCTATCTTATATTTTTAAAAATTTTAAAAAAATATTTACTAGTAATATGCACAATTAAATTCAAAAACTTGATACCTTAAGTGAATAATGAGCCTAAAAAAAAGGTATATAATAATATTTACATTTCATTCACACAATTCTTGAGTTAAAAATGAAAAAAAAAATCATATCCATGAATAAGAAATGATAGATTTATAAATTAGTATCAAGAAAGTTCAAAAGACCAAAAGCATTTGTTTATGGACTTTCTATTTCCATTAAACAACTTATATCTATAATTTTTCTTACTATGAATTTAACTATTCAAATATTATAAAATTGTCAGAATTTAAGTCTTATATTTCCAAAAACTGTTTGGTTGATTTTTAAAATTTTTTTTCAAATTTAGTTTATTTAGATGATTTTGTTATTTTATTATTATATTACATAACATATTTTAATAGATAAATTTATTTATAAATTTATCTATAATATATATCATTTTTGATAATTTGTTTACTTTATTGTTATTTCTATTATTGTATTATATAAAATATTTTAATAGATAAATTTATTTATCAATATCTATCATAATAATATTTATTTCATACATTTTTTTTTATCATTTTATAATTTTGTTATTATTTTTGTTACTATATTATATGGGACATTTTATTACTTTATGATATATCATATATATCGAATTTCACAATATTTATTAAATAGCAAAATTTATTAAAAATTAAACAATAAAGATATAACAAAATAACTAATATATTTTGAAAATAAAAAACATGTTGTTTATTTAAAGCCTATTTTATTTTTGTACTTTTATTTTAAAGTTCGATATTTCATTTATTTTTTTATTGCGATGATCAAAAATGATAATATGATTTTGAAGATGACAAGTAACAGAAGACGGTGATCAGCAACCAATAGTACATTATCGGGGTGTGTATGGATCAAGAGAGTTTTGAAAAAATCCGAGAATTTAAACTAAAACTAAAAGATTTCAAAGATTAAAAAAATCAAAACCATCTAAATAAAAACTTAAAGTGGAGATTCATGAAATTATTTAAATGCGATTACATATCTTCAAATATAAATTTATAATAACACACATATTGCCTATTTCATCTAGGTTACATTTTTGTAGTATTCTTGATCTTATTTTGATGTGTAGCATATAAAATTGAATTCAAGAAATGATTTGATACGTAAAACTTTCAATTTGTCTTTATCACCTCTAAACACTGGTGCTATTTTTGATAAAAACGATAAAATCAAGATTCTTTTACATTCCATAAACATACTAAATCATATTAGAAAACATGTTACTCATTTAATTCAAATTGAATAATTAGAAATTATACTATTACATAATAATTAAATTTCAATTATTATTTTAAATTTAATAATTAAGATTACCTCCAAAAAGATTCATAAGTTCAACATGAAGATGATGAAGCTGCTGCTGCTGCTGCCGCCGCCCCCGCCAGTGGTGTCTCTAAATGGCCATGAGAAGGTTATCATTATAGTAATGGATTCTGCCTAATTTTTATACAACTACAATTTCACAGTTGAATCTAACGGGAGAGTTACCGGCAAAACCAGAAACGAGAGTGAGGTTAGAGGCAATGTCGTCTACTTCATCCTTTTATATCTTTAATTTGACCTAATTGATTTGTAAGAGGACAAGTAACAAGGTGGTTTGGAGGTTCCGGTCATCAGGTAGGCACTTCTAGTTCACGCCGAGGCTCGAGTTTTTTACTCTAGTCAAAGTTCTGGCGGGTTTCTGAAGTTTGTAATATCCAAATTTCATCACATCACCTCCGGTCATCAACGTCATCCTCATCATCCTCGAAGCTATCACCATATTCATAGTCAACATTGTCGTCGTCATCATGGATTCCAGCTTCACATGATGGAACTGCATCTTTGGACAAGCTATGAAGCCATTCAGATTCTGAAGATCTAATGCATTTGTCACCTTCTTCTTCTTCAGATTCTGATTCATTAGATAAAGTTCCAATATCCTCTTCATCTTCTTCTTCTTCTGAAGTTTCATCAGGATAATCATTTCTTGGATGATGTTCAGCTGTGAATCATCAAAGAGATGGAAAGCTCATTAAATAAACAGCAACTTCAAAAAATGCAGTAGCAAAAACAATTCACCGTACCATTTGAATCATCGCTTTCATATTCCGACTCATCATCTGGCCCATCATAGAAATCTTCATCTTCTACCTGTACCCTGCCCAAAATATCATCACTCACACCTATGAAAACGACTAATAATAACAAATACACACACACACAAGAGAGATGTCATACTTACAATGGAAATGGGCTTAAAGTATCTTCATCACCCATATGCATTGCATCTCTGATAGTATAATAGTCATAAACATAATCATCTGCAGATGCTGGGCAAGAAACGAGAAACCATCAAGCAATGCTCAAGGAAATGAACCAATTATATGCCATTACCGGTCTCAGAAAAAATAACCAACGATTGATGGTGACAAGCAAAACATCAACAAAAAGTACAAAATTAAGAGTAAGATTTTTTGGTTTAGCATGTATAGTTTCAGTACCAAAATGTTATTTCTCCATTTACAGCAGAGCTGGACCAGTAATCAGATCTCGTAGGAGCCTATATATTTTTCATCCAATTAGTCTACATACCCAGATCATATCATGTTATTTTCAGTTATTCAGAATTCTCGTAACAGTAAAAGAATGCAGATTTGCTACGACTATTTACGATCATGTGATTCAATTCTCCTCTAGGTACGACTCCTTGGGCTCTTTCAAGTTTGATGTCCAAGATCTTCCATGTTTCACAGAAGGTCATCCATCTTCTTGGTTATTCTTCCCACGCAAATTAAACCACATTTATCTGCAGATTTCACATTGAGACACTTGTTCTTCCTCAAAATCCATCATGGTATAGCAAACCCTTAACGAGCCCTACATTATTAAGCAGTTGATTGCTTCATGATATCAAGCAGTCAAAATACGTGCCAGGCAGCAATACATGTCTACCCTCTGTTATTGCAAAATGTCATCTCTGAGCAATATAGAAACATGCATTAAATTTTATTTTGCAGAATATGGTAGCGCAACAAAGACCATAACATACAAAGTTGTCAAATTCCCAGAGACATGTTTGTATAGAAATGCTATATAAGGTGATCAAGGGAGATAAACAACCTGACTTAGACATGTACTCGCGTATATCAGATTCAATATCAGCTACAGCATTTGGAATGAACTCCCTGAGTAAAGGAAGGTAGCTAGCGAGAATCCTCTGATCCTCCAAAGACATGGTCCTGCAACAGAATCATAAAAATTGAATTTCTTTCAAGAAAATTCAAATAGAGATCAATTGATGCACCACATCATGACGACACTTACTCCTGCTCTTGCATTTCAGTGGACCTTCCCTCAACATCAACACGCACAACATCATAAAAATGGCACATGTCATGCAATGCTTTATCCTCAGAAGCCTCTTTGTCCCCCCTGCGGCTCCTCCATATTTGTTTAAAACGAGCATTTTGAGCAGATATCTGGTACATGGAGAAAAAAAGAAAACTGAAGTTCAATAGCGAATAAACAACACATTTAAGCAAGTCTTGGATCACGAAACAGATGTTCATCTGCTCCATTATATGTTTTGGGATAAATCAACTCAAACAAGATAATAAGATGATAGGACTTGCTTTCATAACTAACAAGATAAAACCAAAAGATGTTGGCTTGTCATTTTAGAATATCCTGCTGCATTGATTGCAAAAAGATTACAGTACACTAGCTGCATGAGCTACCAGGACTCCCCTAGTTCTTTACTCACGATAGCATAGAGCAGAACAACTGGGAGAAGAATTTGTAAGAAAATAAAAAGCCAATCAGAAGTGGAGACAAAGTAGCTTGGCTTCTGTTACCAGAACATCCTTAATAGCTCAAGTTCTTGATGTCAAAAACATGACAGCTTAACGACAAATGCAAATTTTCATGTCAAATGATGTACCATGTTCCATTCTTAACCAAATGCCATTCAAATAGCTTCAACTAGCTATGACTAAATTTCTGATGATCAAAAAAAGAATAAGTCACAAGGACAGAAGATATGAAGTAAACGGAAGTGGAAGAATTAATATCATTAATAATTTCATATTATATGTTGAAACTATAAGATTATGATTGAACATAATCACCAACATTAGAATATTTCCAATACACCATAAACAACATCTTCTTTCATCAGCCTTCAGAAATAATTTAAGGGTTCAATCATCATTTATTGTAAATAAGAAAGGATTGGGTCTCATTACAAAGACAATCTCAAAAGATAGCACACAGCTCAAGTATCAACCTGAAGTAAAGGATGTGCACAATCACAAAGACGTATCATCATTGTTTCACTAAGATGATGCAGATCTCTAAGCAGCAGCTGAATTACAGTTATACACTTACAAGGCTTTATATAATGATTATTATGAAAGTGGAAAAAGGATAGAGCATATTACCAATGAATAAAAATCACACTCAAGAACAATCTAAAACTATGAATTGGAGAACATAAAAATGAAAATGGGCTAAAGAAAACATCAGCAATGATATCAATTCCGACAAACACCTTGCAATAAAGGCAATTGTAATCAGGCAACATTTTGAAAGCATACCTCTCGACTTTGTCTAGCCTTGTCCAATAACTGCTCTTGTTTCTGCAGGTATTAAAATGGACACATTACATTACATGCAGACACATTAACAGTACGGTGCACGTTTATGGTTTTTTTTTTTTTTTGTTGAGGTTAGAAACAGGGAACTTACGCTGTCCTTTTTAAAACTCTGCTTTCGTTTTTCACTCTTTGGAACACTTTCAAGGCCATCAGCAAAACTAGGCTATGAAACAAAGAAAGAAAGATTTAAAATTGTAATGTTTGGAAAATAAGAAGTGTGTAGAGCCTATTTGAGGTTTGTATTACAAATGAAAAAAACGCAATTTGAACTTTTATGATCTAAATAATTGATGTTTCAATTTTTCAAAAACATTTATTTTCCCCTTCCAAACAGCTTCAAACAACGTATTTGAAGAACAAAAAAGTTGAAATGTGGTTTCTCAATCTACAACACCAAGCAGGGCAGTAATAATAACTAGAAAGGGAAACTACTGGAAATATCTTTACCAAAAATGACTGCAATACAGCAATAGCGGCATCCGAGTTGTTAACTGTCTCAATATGATGAACCAAAACCTTCTTAGTCTTCAATTCCTCCGCTGCAACAACCAACCAGTCAATAAATCACATAGAGGACGCTTGCTCCTGATGAAATTTTTATCCGTTCCAGAATACAGTCCCCATCCTATTTTAATTATTAATTTAATAATTAGTTATGAAGCTACACCTTCACTGCAAACATAACTGTTCGAATTCAAGATTTCTAATAAACTGTAAAGTGTGTTGTGACTACTAAAGCGTATTCTGTAAAAGAAAAAAAAACGAAAAACAAATAGTAATGACTTCAACTGACTCTGATTTTTCAATTAAATTGAAAATGGACAATCAAAGTGGCACAAACAGGCATTTCGGTACAACAGATACCACTAGTTTATATATATATATATTTTAAACGAGTAAGAAATTTATGTTGGCAACCTTTTATATGAACTGACTCATCGCTAATGGAAAGCTTCTGCAAATCCAAATGCGCGCGCTTCGTTGGCGTCTCGTTGATTTCCAGCCCTACACCGCAACAAACATTAAGAACAACGCATTAGTTCCTAAAATCTTACCTTAATTTACTTCGAATTAAAAAAAAAATATCACTATCCTATTATAATTGTCTCAATAACAGCGAACAAAAGAGAAGAAAAAATAAATAAATAATAGCACAGAACGCACAAAAAGCATCGAGGGGAGAATGGTAGGACTTGCGCTTAACCCTAACAACAACAGGCTTTGCGGTAGAAGTTGAAGAAGAAGAGCTTTCGCCGATGCTCGCCATGAAGAAACCTCAAGGAATTTCTGAAGGAGAACTAATTATGCTTAAATTTTGTATGTTAAATATTTGCAGGGGTGGAAATGGATTACAGCCGGTTGAGTTTCGTCCCCGTTCAAGTTAAACTAATTTATAATTTTTTTAAATTTAATCAATTTTCACATAAATTTTATAAATATAAATTATAAAAAATTTATTAACCAATCGACTTATGGAAATATTAGAATTTTATTAATCCAAGTCTAACTATTAATGTGGACCAGATTAAATTAGTTAGTTAATTAACAGTAATTTATAATATTTTTTAAAAGATGCTATTTTATTATAAAATTATATATTTTTTGTTAATTAAATTAATTTATATCAATTTATTATTATATTTTTTAAAAATATATATAATTTTATTGAAAATTTTGTTTAAATTAATTAAAAATGGATTAAACTATAATAGTTCCTTTCAATTGGGCAAGAAAACCGCGGTTAACTAGCAACGGCCAGAACTCTGCTTTATCACTCCGTCCTCCACAGGCTGCCTTTTCAGTGCCTAGGCTTACAGCCCACATATCCACCACGCCTCCGCATTGCGCGAACGGGGGATCGAACCCGGGACCGCACGAGCTTTACACAGACTCTGATACCAATTGAGCTAGACAACCGCAGTTAACTAGCAACGCCCAAACTCTACTTTACTCCTGCCTCCTCCACAGGTTGCGTTCTAAGAGTTTAATTAATCAAATTATACTTGAATTTTGATATTATAAAATTCAATCTAAACTATTGATAATGATTAATTGTATATGGATTAATTAATGTTTAAAAATTTTTATTATAAAATTCCAAAAAAAAACAAAATCTATAATTATCAGAATATATATTTAACCACATAATTCAATATAAAATAAAAATAGTGAACCAAATAGTATAATCATAATATATATTTTTATTATTTAATTACTTCATAAATATATCTTATATAACTGAAATAATAAATATTATGCATTCATAAATTTAATATCTTTTTTTTATATATTATATACAATATGGATTGCAGTATATATTTATTGAAATTTATCTAATTACTCCAAGAATTTAATCACTTTTATATATATACATCACGTATAATTTTGTCTCGATGTTAGCTAAGCAAAGCATATCTAATGTTAATATTACAAATGAACAAGAACATCAATGGAGTCGGGTTACTGATGTATCAAATAAGTAATATTGATGATTTGAACGATAAAAGAGATATGAATGTGGGAGATGATAGAAGGTAAGTATGGAGGGTAAGAAGCATAGAGAGTTGTAATGCAGGTAGGATCTCAAAGATGCTCATAAAACCTTGTTGGGTGGGTGTAAGTTGCTTAAAGAGAAGCATAACAAGTGGGTGGCATGATTTATTGTTATGTCTCATTTGTACTTGCATTTTTCTCTATAATATAGATACTTCTTAAATAATTGTTTTGCATTAAAAATCACTTTTGTGTATTTTTCTTCATTTTGGAGGGTTGGGACTAATTTTCCCCTTCTATATCTAGAGTATGAGATTGATTCCATCAAGTCCATGGTCATTTTTCATAGACTTATAGTTTGGTTCTTGATATCTAAGATTAAATAACTTTTCTTTTCAATTAACATGTATTCAAGGAAGTAATCATGCGGATTATATTTACATCTTGTTTGCTTTGATCTTGAATTTTCAAATTTGAAAATTTTTTAACACGTGTTATAATGCATCTGTTTCTCTGATAAACAATATTAAAATGATTTCTTAATAATTCTTCATGATAAATATGATTCACACGTTTGTTTCTTTTGTATTTGAGATAGTAATTTGATGTTTTGTTAATTGTCTATATGCTAGTTGTTGTTTGAGATTAACTTTGTTTTATACGGATCTTGATCGAGTAATTATCATCAATTACTCGATTTATATGATTATTATATAATTGATCGCGTAATTTCAGAATGGATGAATATGATTATTATATAATTCTTTGATTTGTGAATAATAATAATAATAATATATCATTTTTTCGATATATATATGTGATTGGGATTACTTTTTGTAAGACTTGAATTTGCTTTGTCGTCTTCTTCAAATTTAATATCTCACGCTCTATAAGCAAGAAGCCAACTATACTTGCTTGCCTGTTCATTCAACTAATTCAATGTAAGTATCTCTTTGGCTCAATTTTCTTTGCTCCATTGTCATGCTTAACACCATGATTTTGACGCAGTTGCTAAAATCTCTCATCAAAAACATTAATCAAGAAGAAATTATCAATTTATGAACATGCATTTTAATAATAAAATCAAACAAAAATCATTTAAATCGTAAACTATAACAGAGTTAGAAGTGTTTGCATAATACATAACGCATTTTACATGCATAACAGCCAAAAAAAAAAAACCATCACGTAATAGTAAAATCTCTTGGATTTCATCATTGTCGGCAAGTATTAGATTTTCAAGATTCTAATGCTGAAATAGTACAAAGAAAGAAAGGATGCTATCTCTAGAAGACAACCATTTTCCCTTTCATAGCTTTCATATTTGGATTATATGCTCCTTTCATCTAAAGGCTCTATTCTATTCATCTGGGTTTGAGATGTTACTGGGATATCATATTTCAAACTCAAACTCAAACTCAATGGCATATAGAGTAGACCATTGAAGATATTTGTCAAGGTTGCCTTTTATTCTCTTTTATGAAATTATATATATGTATATATGTATGAATGTGTATGTATATATATGGGGTTACATCATCAGAGTGGTGAGAAACATGTTGTGGAAATTTATGTCAAAGAAACAAGATTGTCCAAGACCGACAACTGACCCTTCCACATTAACCGGAACAAGACTTTCTGTGTTTCTTATGCATTGCATCATCTATTTATTATTCCCCTTTCTAAAAAGAATTAATTTATGGACCGAATCGTATTAATTGTTTTTGGTATTATATGCTTTTCTCCTTCTCTTTTTATAAATTACGAAATAAAGATAATAATATTTTATTTTTATTTTATTTTATTTTAAATGAATAATTTTCTATACAAACATTATAACGAAATGTCATGTTAAAAACAATTTCAGTTTGTTGTATATGAATTATCAAACCATTTCTTTTTTCAATTTTATATTCATATTTATATTTTTTATAAAATTTTTTAAAAATAAATATTAATTATTTTTATAACGATTTGATTGGATGATATCAATTTTATTGGTATAGATGATACCTGTCAAATATTTTAAATTATTTTAAATTATATAATATTATACTTACACACTTTAAAAATTACTTTAAACTGTCTTGAAATCTATCTTATTTGAATACAAAAGTAGTTTTATTTTATGTTGTTTTCTATTTATAAATTAATAAACTCAAATGAGTTTATCTATATAATCTTGATGATGGATTGGTTGAAAAATATCGATCAGAAAGAGGGAAAGAATAATGAAAGATAATAAGAACAGAGTTATGAGGAAAAAAGGTTATATTTATGCTTGATGATCAGGTTTCCTTCTGATGGTTGGATTCAATAGATTTGAATCTAAGATCGATTATGATCATTTGATATCATAGAAACTCTGATATCATCCTTATTATTCATATTATCTTTGATACATATAATCATTCTTACCCTTTGATAGAATGAGTAAAAATATTCAAAAATTAAAAAAACAATCAAACTAATGATATTCAATTATTTTGGCTCAGATTTTTCAATTTTTGATTTTAGATCAGTTGTAATTTTTAAATTTGTTGATTTTCAATTTGCTTCACTATATTAGATAATTAAATAAGCCAAATAAATAAAAAAAATTGAATTATAAAATGACATCATTTTATATTAGTATTCAAAATGATGTTGTTTTATATTAATTATATGATTTACGGATTTGATTTTTTGTTTATTTGATTCAGTTTTTTGATTTTTAATTTATTCGATTTGGTTTGGTTATTACATATTCAGTTTTCAATTTATTTGATTCAGTTTATTCGATTTTGGTTAATTTTGGTTTAGTTCGATTTTATAATTTTGATTTTTGATTTATTCAGTTTGGTTTTATACTTTTGATTCTTGATTTATTCA
Organism: Dalechampia spathulata; assembly: GCA_948192965.1. Taxonomy (NCBI): domain Eukaryota; kingdom Viridiplantae; phylum Streptophyta; class Magnoliopsida; order Malpighiales; family Euphorbiaceae; genus Dalechampia; species Dalechampia spathulata. The sequence goes on along the minus strand of CANYBF010999508.1, from coordinate 11,683 downwards.
GTTTGATTCAAATTTCTTACAAAAATTGATCGAATAAACCAATGCTCATCCCTTTCCTTCGATCTGATTAGAATTAAGATTATTCATTAATTTTTTATAAAATAATGTTAAATGATAGTTATTTTAGAAGAGCATTAACCAAGAAAATAAGGATCTAGAATAACATGGCTAGTAAATGCAAGCAAACACATTTATGAAGCAAATATGATGTAAATTTTAAGAAAATATAATGAAAAAGAATATTAATTTGAGAAAAAAAAAGAACTTTTAATTATAAAAAAATATTTTAAAAATTGCATAATAAATTATTTTATTACACTTATTTTAATTTTAATGAGATCATTCAATGCAATAAATTGTCTACAATGTCCCTAGCAAAAAAAAAATATTTTTTTCCTCATTTATATTAATTTTTTGTTAAATCTTATAATGTATAAATATATTATTTACAAATTTAATTGATATGCTAATATAAATTCACCTCTAAATTTTATATGAAAAATTATAAATGCTTGAATGCAATGTATCTTAAAATTTATTATTATTCCTAATGTTATTGTATGAGATCAAAATACTTTTTTAAAATTATTTTGAATTAATTTTTTTAATTTTTAATTTTTTAAAGAATAACTTTTTGAACATAAGATCAAATCAACGAATGACGAGGGCTTTTATTTGTGTGAATTTTATTTCAATAATAATTTGATGAGTTGATTCACCTACATATCTTGTTTTTACTGCTATATTGTGAGTTACTTCATGTATTATTTGATGTAAAATAAATAATAGATTTGTTTATCTTTTGTTAAATCTTTTTTTTATAGCTCTATAGATAATTTGATAAATCAATAATTTTTTTAAGTTTTAAAATATGATTAACCAATATGTTAACTAATCAAACAGAATCATAACAATACCTAAAATTATCTCTAAAAGATAATTTATGATGTATTAAAATATTACATTTAATATTTTATTAAGCAAGATTATATCAGACTTAATACTAATGCTATCAGGAGTTGAGGTTTTTCCCTGTATTTACTTAGGTTTTTCTTGGATTCACAAAGGGTAATATAGATATTTCCTATTTATTATTTATTTATGTAATTCTGGGGTGTGATTGTTCAAATATTTTGATGTCTTCTATTGTTAGGTCCAATTATGCTCCTAATGCTCTTTAGGAGGGATGACTAGTCAGTTTTAGGTATTATCCTAGGAGTTAGTCTCATGATAGGCCTTAATTGAGTCTATCTCTAATGTGGATTTGTGTATAATTATTATCTCTGTCTAAACATGGAGCATGAGGATCGAATCCATATATCTACTCCATTTATTGAATAAAAGAAGTAACATTGTTCTTATTCGTTCCTCATGTTTCCCCTCGTCTGCCCACACTTTAGCGGGTGGCCTTATATGATGATTATGATTAACGTTGTGCCTGCTATGTGCATTGCTTGTAATTGTATTGTGTTTGCCTGTGTGTATGTGTTGTGCTTACTCGTGTGTATGTTCCGACATAGTATCATCTTGAGCTTGGAAGCTAACCCCTCTTTTCGTTACATAACAAGTTATTGAATAGGCTAGCTTATTAAGGTTGTATCACCCGTGACAAATACCTCATATCTTATTAAACATTTTATATTATAAAAATATGTTTATCTAAATTATGATAAGTTTTTGACTTGAGCATAATTGAGATATACGATGGAATGGTTTAAAATATCAAATTTATGTTATAAAACATATTTTTATAAATATTAAATGTGAGGTGAGATGTTTGGAGGATTATTTTTGATGTTTTTCTGTTTGTTTATTGATATAAAAATTTTAAATAGGATAACAAACTCTTAAAGAAGTAGGTGAATTCAGGTTTGCAGTATGAGGCGGCCGGTGAAACTACCTGTCGTTGCAACAATTAATTATCCGCAGCGAGCATCGGTGCCGCTCGTTAATCCTTTTAAATTCCGGCCCGACACCTACGTGGCAACATAAGTTCCATTTTAATTATGTTTATATTTTGGCTTATCTTAACGCATTAATAATAATAATAATAATAATAATAATAATAATAATAAAGGGAAACTCATGAATTTAAACGATTTATCTTATTCCCATAATTTCATAATTTAAATAAAAAAATAATTAAATTTCTTTGTACATGAATTAATGAATATTTCAAGTATGCATTATTTATAAAGCCTAAATGTCAAAGAAAATTGTTGTAGAGTTTAATTTTGAATTTTTGTATTTTTTTAAATAATTAAATAACTATTTTAGGCACTTTTTATTGTCATTAAATACTTTAATTTGAAAGTAATATTTTAAACCTAATGTAATATAAATAAATTTTAACATTTTTAAATTTTTAATAATTTTTTCACTATGATTTATAATATATTTATTAAACTAGTTTATGTATGAAATATCAGTGAATTCCAACTACCAATTACTAGTTGGTCTAACAGACCATCTTTAAGTTCAACTCATACATGACATATGAATACAGGATTATTGATATCGAGAGAGTTTTATTATCCTTCGAGAAGAATACCCGATTCGAATATTAATTATTCTTAAGAAATCACTTTTCATGATGACTCAATGATCGAAATTAAATATCAAATAATTCATTTAAAAGAACAACTAACGATCGTTAAAAATAATTAATAATTATTCGAATATCTAATTTTATATGGAAATGATATTAATGAAGGAAGGGAGAGTTGGTAAGAATGGGGGGTGGAGAAGTGAAGCAAAGGAGAGGTGAATAGAGGTGGGAGTTAGTGGATTACATATGCATGATGCCAGGGAAATGTCACCATCAATTTTTATTTTTTATTTTATTTTATTATTTATTTATTTATTATTTGCAGGTGGTATGAATTAAATTTTGGTCTTTTGTTCAATTGTTATTTTCATTTTTTTTAATAAAATTTCTCTATCAAGCCATTGACTTTCTTGTATTTATATTTTTTTTGGCAATCTAGGTGTAGTCCTGTACCTATAACTCAACCCCAACGACTATAGGTGGGTAAATTCGGGTCTGATCTCAGTCAACAAGTGCGAGCACAAAGTCCAACAGGGCTTTCAAACCTTGTTGCTCCTCCCTTCCCCTTAGGGACTTACAAACTAAGTTGCACCCCTATCACTCGAACCCGCAATCTAGTACCATCCGTTCTAAACCCTTACCGCTGAGCTACCCCGTGAGGGTTTCTTGTATTATATTGTTTGTTCTACAGGTTCCATGATCTTTCTTCATATTCATACTCTTCAGATTTTCATAATCTATTTCTCTCTTTCTAAATTAATACTTATTTCTAAATATTATTTTTACTATTTATTTCACTATCATAATTTTAAAACTTATTTAAATTAAACTTATTTATATATAAATAAATTTCAAAAATTTTATGTAATTCATTAATAAATCTCTAGTAATTGTATTTTGTTTAAATAAATTTAAAAATTTTTAAATCAACTGTAAGAATTCATTTATAATTCAAATAAGTTCTTCAAGAAAATTAAATTAAATTAAATAAAGTTTACAGAATTTATAAAACACATGAAATCCAAATTCATGATATTTGAAATTTATTCATTAATGAATTTCAAAAAAAATCTATTTCACAGATGAGAGTACGAGTATTATTTTTATCAAAATAATAATAGAATTTAGACATATGTATGAAAGAATTTAACGTTATTTGAATTATTTCTTTTTTATATATAAGTAAATAATTAAATTTTATAAATTTATAAAATATTTAAATTCCTTTATGCAGGTGGGTTCGAATCAAAAATCGTTAGTAACGGTAGCTTTTTTTATATGAAATTTGGTATTTTTTGTAACAATAAAAGGGTGGTTGGCAATGGTAATGGTGTAAAAGAAATCTCCATCATATATGCAAAAAAAAAAAAAAAAGAAAGGTTAGTTTGATTGTTGGTTTTAATGGAAAAGTGAGTTTGGTTTTCTGAAAAAGCATAATGTTAGGTATAGCTCATATACTGATTAAGGGTCAGATGTTGGAACGGAGCGGAGAGAGCGAGTGGAGCGTAGCGAAACGAGCGAACGGAGACACATTGTCGAACCTCGTTAAACCTTGTGTTCTTACTTTTCCTTTCTTGTTTTCGTCTTGATCTTGTGTTTTCTAGCCGGAATTTCTCAACACATAATTTATATGAATAAAGTAGGGTTTGAAATATTTATAGGATCAAAACCCTATGATGGGGATAAAAATAAACAAAAAGGGTACCCAAGAAATGGTTTCAAATAGGCTAATATTAACAAATTTTCAATAAAATAATATGTTACAAAGGCTTTGAGAACATCCAATTGACTTTATTATTACTAAAAGACATGTCAAACAATTTATAGTTACATTGTAAGAAGTCATCAAATATGTCTTATTATCTATAAAAGACACTTCTACTATCTCCACCCTTTCTCCTTCTAATCCAAACCCATCTCTCCAATTCTATTATTATTACTATTATCATTCTTATTTATTCGATTCAAAATAAATAGTTAGTTTAATCCAGTACGTTTATTTTTACCCTTTTAATTTTTTATTTGATTTTTTTACATACGATCGATCGATTTAGTTTCATTTGTTTTATAAAATAATTTGATAATCAAACTATTTAGTGGAAAAATATTTAAAAATTCAAATGAAAAACCTTTAAATATATATATATATATATATATATATATTTATTTCATGTTAAAATATATTGAATGGAATAAAAATAAGATTAAACATTGGTCAAGTTTTGATTGCATGAGGTGTTGTTTGACTAAATTAGGCCACATAACAAACAAAGACACATACACACAATTAGTAATAATCTTATTTGAGTTTCTTAAATTTATTTTGACAATAATATTTTTAAGAATATTCACCAAAAATTCGATCATAAAATTACATAAATGATATCACATCTACATGAAAATGATACGTGTCAACATGAATTCCTTTAAAATCCGTTTTAAAGACTTGCATGCGTCGGCAATCAACTCAGCTATCCCACGCATTTCTAATAATAAATAAATAAATATTAGTTATATAATTATTATTAAATCTATATAAATGATTTTTTTATGGATTGATTTCTAAATTTTTATATATAGAAAATTTATAATTTAAAATATAAAAACTTCAATTATTAAATAATAATAGAAAATTTAGTATAAAAAATTTAACATAATGGAAGATATTAAAAATATATTACTCATATTATACATAATTTAAGGATGATTTTATCACGTAACTAAAAGAAAAACTAGTGCTGTTATGTTCCCAAGATGTTGATAGAAAACTTACATGGACAAGATCACATCATGAACATATGCATGAACATGAAGCTAGGAGTCCTTAAATTGGCAACAACTTCCCTTAGCCTAAACCAAGTAGTGAGAGCCCACGCCCTCTCCCATCCTCCTCCTCACATCCTCCCCTCCATATTTAAGCCTCTCGATCGTAATCATTATTGTGCTGCATATTAATGCCTTTCCAACTATCTGCTTATGTTTCAAAATTTCTCTTTCACATGCTATGCATGCAATTACTCTCTCCAATCAATTTCAGTTGAATGGTAGTGGTTGATGAATTACCACCTATCTTCTTATTCAACCACAGTTTCTTTCATTCTCTGTAAAACCCACACCAATATCTTTAGTTTAAAAGAAAAATCGATTCTCTCCGTTTTCTTGATATTTTTTCCGAGCACCCAGTTCAAGTTTTTTCATATAATTTCCATCACTTATGCCTTCTAATTCTTCTACTTCTTCTTCTGCTCGTCAATGGCTAAGTCTTGTTGGTGTAATTTGGCTTCAGTCTATCAATGGAACAAATTCCAACTTCCCTGCTTATTCATCTCAGCTTAAACAGCTTCTTTCCATGTCTCAATTCCAGCTCAATAATCTTGCTTTCGCTTCTGATGCTGGAAAACTCTTTGGTTTCTTCTCAGGCATTGCTTCGTTGTATCTTCCACTATGGCTAGTTCTTCTGATCGGTGCAACTCTTGGTTTGATTGGTTATGGAGTTCAGTATCTTTTCTTAACAAACTATATTTCCTCACTTTCCTATCCCTGTATTTTCTTGCTCACCGTTTTGGCAGGAAATAGTATTTGTTGGATTAATACTGTTTGTTACGTAATCACCATTCGCAATTTCCCATCTGATCGCCAACTTGCTGTGGGTTTAACCACTAGTTATCAGGGACTTAGTGCTAAAATATATACAGTTTTGGTTGATGCCTTGTTCTTATCTTTCCCAGCTAGAAAAGCTAAGGCCTATCTTCTTCTCAACTCTACATTACCTCTTCTAGTTTCTGCAATGGCCGCACCAGCCGTTAGAGACATAAAGATCGAAAATGGTGGGAAAATGAGAACTGGGTTCACGGTGATTTTCCTCATAACAATAGCAACTGGTATATATGCTGTAATGAGCAGCTTAGGAGCAACAAATAAACTACCGCCATTGTTAAATGCAATTGGCATCATCCTCTTTCTATTAGCCTTGCTTATAGTCCCATTAGCAGCAAAGGTAAGAGAAATGATTCTAGCAAAATGGTTGGAAAACAGAGAAGCAAAGGTGTACAACTTTTCTGCAGAAGAAAACGGCAGAAATACGGACATGGAAACAATGGAGAACTGGGGAAAACAAGAAGATACGGAAAGGGAAGAAGGTGAAGAAATGGGAGTGAAGGAAGAAATAGGAGCAAAAACAATGATGAAGAGAGTGAATTTCTGGCTATATTTCATGGTATATTTATGCGGTGCAACACTTGGGCTGGTTTACTTGAACAATTTGGGACAAATTGCAGAATCGAGAGGCTCCTCGGCAACATCCTCGCTTGTTTCTTTGTCGTCTTCCTTTGGTTTCTTCGGTCGTCTGTTGCCTTCTTTTGCGGACTTCTTCTTCTCAAGGTATCTTTTCTTTTCTTTTCTTTTCTTTTCTTTCTCCTCTCCTCTCCTTTTCATCTCATTCTACTAATTTCCCTTTTCCACCCCATCCCTTTCTTTAATTTTGCATTTTCCCCTTAATTCTTTTTATTTACACATTCATCTCACATTTCAAAATAATTCCTGCCCAAAAACTTTACAATATAACATAATTAAGTTCTGGGTCAATTTGATCCTCCTTATTTTATGTATCTATGCATGCATATGTATGTATGTATACATATACATATATAATATATATAGAGAGAGAGAATGATCCAAGAAAACTCTAGAGAGCAATCTCAACCATTGTGGGTGGGTGCATGTAATTACAGGTGTAATCAAATTTCATCCAATAATTAATGCTCATCAATGTGTTAGTTGAAGTGAAAAAAAAAAATCAAGGTTCAAATTTTAATATATTTTAAAATATTATTTTATAATATAATAATATCTAATAAGAATATGTTTGGACAGGAGGAAGCATTTGATATCAAGTGCAGGAAGCATAGCAGGATTAATGGGAGCAATGGCAGCATCTTTCTTCCTGCTTATAAACAAATCAGCCCTTTGCCTTTACATCAGCACTGCAATCATTGGAATATGCACAGGCGCCATCACTTCCATTTCAGTATCCACAACTACTCAGCTCTTTGGCACCAAGAACTTCAGCATCAACCATAACGTTTTGGTTGCCAATATCCCCATCGGTTCCTTCGTTTTTGGTTCCATGGCTGCCCTTTTCTACCACCACCATGCCCTTCATGATGGCAAATGCTTTGGCCCTCACTGCTATCACCATACCTTCATCTTCTGGGGCTCCCTTTGCCTTTTCGGAACTTTTCTTGCTTTAATTTTACACGTTCGTATATCCAAAAAATAGAATCAATATCTCATGTATATATAGATCGAGTTTAGATAGTTAAGATCTATATATCATACTTATATTTACAGAAGGAAGAAATGATATGGAAAGTTTGATACAATGAGTTCACTTTTTTCTAATAGCTTTGTAATGTTATTTTTAGTATATAAACAAGTTAAAATATCGGTTAATATATATAAATATAAATAAAAAAATCTATTTAAAGTAAAAAATAAAATTAAAAGTTGATTATTTTAGTTAAATTTTTAAACAATAAAATTTAAATTTAATTGTTCTCAATTATTATAATAATTTTCTTATCTTATTTTGATATAATAATAATAATAATAATATTATTAATATTAATGAATTTATAAGTATTCATATTATATATAAAATATTAATTACAAATAATTAAATAATAAGTATTCATACTAATAATAATTAAAAATAATAACACTTACAATTACAAATAATAATAATAATAATAATAAATTATTTATAATTATTATTATTACATTTCAAATAACAATAATAATAACTTCATTATTATTATTACATTTTAAATATTATTATTAATTGTAATAGTATTATTATTTATAAGTATTATTTATATTAATATTTATTTTTTGTAATAATTATTATTTATATGAATATTTATTATTATTATTATTATATATAATTTATTATTATTATTATTAATTATAATAATAAGTATTATTATTTATAAGTATTATTTATATTAATATTTATCTTTTGTAATAATTATAATTTGTCTGAATATTTATTATTATTATTTATTATTTGTAATAATAAATATTATTATTTTTAATTATTATTCATATTAATACTTATTATAGATAATTATTAATATTAATATTAATATTACTATTAATATTATAAGTATTAATATTTTATACTATTATTATTATTTTATAACTTATAATTATTAATATATTTAATTGTCATTATTATTAATTGTAATTGTAATTGTAAGTATTATTACTTTTAATTATTATTCATATTAATATTTATTATGTATAATTATTAATATTAATAATAATCATATTAATATTATTATATTATTGATAAGTGTTAGACCTTAGGTTTTGATGGATGTGCCACGTGTGAATCAATTTAAGTTATTTGTCATTTTTATGTATGAATTTGTGTTGGTACGGGTGTACCAAATGGCTTAGTTGAGTGGTACGGCCATACGGCTGACCGTACCCAGTTAGTACTGTTTGATAGAGCATGGTACGAGCGTACCATTGGTTGGTATAGGTGTACCATTGCTCGCAGGAATTTTATTTGTCAGTAAACCTGTTTTGGTACGGGCGTACCATTGGGTGATACAGCCATACGTGAGCTTGCAGGAAAATTATTTGTTAGAAAACTTGTTTTAGTACGGGGGTACCACATTTCTCTCTCATTTTTTCATTGAGATTTTTAAATCCATACGGGCGTACAAAAATAGGTATGGTCGTACGCGACTTTAAAGAAAGGTTTTAAACCCTTTTTAACGATTATTTTTTATATAAAACTTTCATATCTTTATCTCTAACGGCTAGTTTTGTAAAGCAATTATTCCATTGAGCATTGATTGTCAAGAGCAAGTAAATTTATTTGTATTTTGTGTTTCTATCATTTGTAAACTCTCATTTATTATATTCCCACTTGTGAAAAGCTAGGGATTGCTTTTGTGGGTTGGTGAGTGATTAATGCTTGGGCATTAAATTGTAATTGAGAGTTTATGAGGTTGATTTTGTAAAGGTTTGAGTGTGAGCCTAGAAAACACTGGGGTTTTTGGATTCATTCGTGGAATCCCAATTGCATTTGATTGAGATTTAGTGGAACCCTAAGTCGAGATTTAGGAGAAGTGGATGTAGACAAGAGTTAGTGACGAACTACTATAAACTGATACATATTACCATTTCGCCAAGGGATTTCAATAAGTATTAGTATTTTATATTATTATTATTATTATTATATAACTTATAATTATTAATATATTTAATTGTAATTATTAAGGGAAGGGGAAGGGTAAAGGGAAGGGATGATATACATACAAGATTCTTTTTATATGTATTTGTTTGATTTATTTGATTCTTGCTCGAGCCGGATAATGAGAAATTATTATGTTTGGTTCCTTCAGAGGATGGATTTATAAGGATTCACCGATCCAAATAACAAAAAAATCTAACCTGAATGATCCTGTATTAAAGGCTAAATTGGCTAAGGGAATGAGTCATAATTATTACGGAGAACCTGCATGACCTAACGATCTTTTATATATTTTTCCGGTAGTAATTTTAGGTAATATTGCATGTAATGTAGGATTAGCAGTTCTACAACTATCAATGATTGGTGAACCTGTAGATCCATTTGCAACTCCTTTGGAAATCTTGCTGGAATGATATTTCTTTCGTGTATTTCAAACACTTTGTACAATACCTAATAAATTATTAGTTGTTCTTTTAATGGTTTCAGTACCTGCAGGATTATTAACAATACCCTTTTTGAAGAATGTCAATAAATTCCAAAATCCATTTCGTCGTTCAGTTGCGACAACTGTCTTTTTAATTGGTATTGCAGTAGTCATTTTGTTAGGTATTGGAGCAAAATTGCATATTGATAAATCTCTAACCTTAGGTCTTTTTAAAATTGATTCAATTGTAAAATAAAATATCATGACGTGTATGTATATCTAGGGAATAGTCACTTAAAATGAATTCTCCTTATATAACATATATCGGATTTATATTTTATTCTCTAGTAAAAAAGGGTAAAAAAACTTAAAAAATTAAATTGCAAAATATTTTTCTAGTTCTAGGATACCCAATATATGTTTAACATCGTCTATGCGAAAATGTTCAATTTTCATAAGATCTTCTTGACTCTTATTCAAAAGGTCTGATAATGTATGTATATTGGATCTTTTGAGGTAGTTATAGAGAGGGAAGGGTAAAATAGTAATTTTATTATTTTACTCATATTTTTGAAGGATAAAATTGAAAATGAACTGCTCTTGGCTACCGTGATTTTGAACTCTTCTTTTAAATTCTTCTTTAGTATATATATATATAATATATAATATATAATATATAATTACAATATTCAACCCAATTAATTTTACCATATTTAATAATAAATAAATTATTAATTAAAATAAAATAATAACATTATTATATTTTATCATATATTTATTGTAAGAGAAAAGAGAAAATACAAATTTACTTTCTTTAATTTTAATTCAAAAATAAATATTATTGTTACGCCCGCGTCTAGGACCCTAGGAGTTTGTATGTTTACACGTATGTATACGTGTATAAATATATGTATACGTATGTGTATATGTGTATATATGTATAAGTATGCATATACGTGTATGAATTGTATTTGATGAATGTGATGGATGATGCTTTCTTGAGAAATGTATGTGTGTGTATGAATATATTATGCGTATATGCGTATGTGATTGTGTTGGATTGTGTGTCGTCGCCTTATCGGGAAGCGTGCCTTCTCGGTTGGATGAGGGACGATGAGTATTTATGCTTAGGTTGGAAGTGTGGTTTAGTATGGTTCGAGCTTTGAGACAGGTTTCGGGCATTGAGGCTTGCCAATAGGCAAGATTGTGCCTGAAAAGTGTCTGTAATGACTCGTGAAGTGGCATCACGACTCGTTATAGAGGGTTTTGTGGGTGTGTATGGTGGAATTGTTACTGTAACGACTCGTGAAGGAGTCATCACGACTCGTTACAGTAGGTTTTGCCTTTGAGAGACGAGATTTTGGTCGAGCACGACTCGTGAGGGAGTGTCACGAGTCGTTACAGTGAGTTTGGGCTTGTTTCTGAAGGATTTTTGGCCTTCACGAGT
>CANYBF010999305.1:0-25463 GCA_948192965.1 Dalechampia spathulata | reverse complement strand
AATTTGGAAGAGCAAAGCAAGAAGGAGGAGAAGAAGAAGAACCCGTTTGTTTTGAGGAAGGGAAGAATTGCTTCCTTCTTTAAGAAGATAAGACCTACCTTTGACCATAGGAAAGTAGGAGCCAATCATATCATGACACTTAGCTATTTTAAACTTCCTTCCTTCAATTAATTTCCTTTCTTTATTTTATTTTCATTTGATTTGTATAACCACTCATCATATTTAATCATCCTTATCAACATCAAATAAACATAAACCTATTTTCTTATTTAATTATCCCATCACTTAAGATTTCTATGTAATCTAATATGATTGCACTAACATTATTAATTACTTTATACATAACTCCAAGTCATGTATTTAATATAGTATATATGTTTATTCCTAATTGTTCATGCTAATTATCAAGTTATCACATTCACATGCACACATAAACATCACAACACATGCGAGTACACATCTTCATAGGCATGCACACTCGATTACACCGTATCAGTCATACAATTATGCAAGACTACTAGACCCTAAGATGCGGATGTGACAATATGAAATATTTATTAAATTATAAAAAATATTTTTAAGTGATATCTAGAAACATCATATAAGTATGAATAAAGATATTAAACAAAATTTTCTACAAGTATATAATGTTAAATAATAAATATTAATTTAAAATTATAAAAAATATTATCATGACAAAGAATTTTAAAAATATAATATAAAATTATTATAAATAACAAGTGAAAATAAATTATATTAACATGTAACGTACGTTATAAAAATCTAGTACTATTAAAATAGCTAATAACTAATCATATTATAACTATTAATTTTACTAAATATAACCTTATTTGATTAAAATAATATTTTTTATTTAATATAATTATATAAATAAAAGATATTTTAATTGTATGATATTCCATCAAATATATTATATGAAAAAAAAATGAATTCTGTTTGAAAACCTTGAATTTGTTTCATATAATATAATATATTATTCCTTATATTTAACTAAAAAATGTGTTTAAATTGGAGAAGAATTCCTTTGAAGGATAATTTATATTATATATAACTAAAGAAATAATAATTTAGATCGGAAAATAATTACTATTTTGATTTTCTTATATTAAAATTTTAAAAGGTAACTATTTATTAATTTTTTATTCTTTTTATATATTTAATATGATAATATATTAAAAGAGGAAAGAGGAATGATAAGAAGAAAATTAATTTTATCCTCACTCTATATTTATTTTATTTAATAATTTTAATTCAAAAGTTTTATCCAATATCAAATATAAATACTAATTTTTTATTATCTAATTTTAATCTAAAAATTTTGTTTAAAATTAAATATAAAAATTAATTAGTTTTATTATCTATTAGTTTGTTATGTTAAAATTAATTTTTATTATTATGTAGGGTTATAATTTTAATTTATGCTTATAACTTATGTTATAACTAAACTAAAGATATTTATATAAAATAATTATTTATTAAACATGTACTTATTATATGGATAAATATTATAATTTAACTTCATATCACTTAATTATTTTCTTAATTACTTATCTTATTCAAAACATTAATTAATACTATTAAGATAATAAACAGTTTACATATATATTAAAATAAGTTAAATATATTTAAAGTAGAATCTTAAAACTAACTTTTTTTAATAAATAAAATTTTCATCAAAAAATAACAATAATAAAATTATTGTATCTCACAATTTATTTTGAAATACATTTAACATTTTTAATTAATACAAATAAATATTAAAGAATCATCCACATAAAACATTTTGATTTAAATTTTAATATTATGAATCAATTAAACCTGAATATATGATTATTTAAGAATTATATTCAAAATTAAATACAAATACTAATTATTTTTATTATATAATAGTTTGATTTGTTAAAATTAATTTTTATAATCTAATAATTTCTATCAAATACTTTTATTCAAAATAAAATCTAAATATTAATTATATTTATTATTTAATAGTTGAATAAATATCTCACATTGTTAATATTTGACTTAATATTTTTAAACTCATATTATTCTTTTCTCGAACTTGTAACAAAAAAAAAAGTGTACTACATGCTAATATATTAATTTTTTTTATTAATATTAGTTGATAAAAATTTTTTCATCAAAAATATTAATATTAAAATTATTATATTTTAAAAGTAACTTTAAAGTTTTAAATTAATATAAATAAATAACGAATAATCAAGCACATAAAATATTTTGATTAAAATTTTAAGACTATTAATCAATTAAATTTGAAAATATGATTATCTAATAATTGTATTCAAAACTAAATATAAATGCTAATTTGATTTCTTAAAATTAATTTTTATTATCTAATTTTTATAACAACTAATTTTTATTTAAAAATTTTATTTAAAATCAAATATAAACTATTATCTAATTTTTGTAATAACTAATTTCAATCTAAAAATTTTATTTAAAATCAAATATAAATACTAGTTATATAAGTAAAAAAATCTTATATTTTTAATATTTAATTTAACTTTTTAAAATTCACATTATAAAAGTCAACTAAGGTAAATTGATGAAACATAATTTTCTGGAGCTTTTAACTAAGAGTAAGTGTATTATTTATTAATATATGAGTATGAAATCTCAAGATTTGGATGGCAACACAAGAATCAAAAGAGTTGAAGAGAGTGAGAAATGGATACAAGAATTTTAGAGTGGTTCAGCCAACAAATGCCTACATCCACTTACCCAAGCAAACAACTTAGATTTCCATTAATACAATACACAAATACAACAAAGAATTCTTTAACAAGAATTCAATCCTAAGTGTTTTCCCAAGGCTCACACTTAAACCCTTACAACAAGTATTTCTCAAGGCTCACACTAAACATCACTCAAGAAATCAAGAAAATACTTCAAGAATACATCAAAATGTATTTAACAAAGAAAATAATGTTTGTAGATTGATTTCTTACCTTCAATAAGGTTAATCTACACTTATATAAGCTATTCTAAGCTTATATAACCGTTGAGGATGCATTAAATGCAAAATAGAGCTGTTATATAACTTTTTCAAAAATGCTGAAAAATACATATTTTGACCTGTACGACCGTACGCCTCCCCGTATGCCCGTATGGTACTCACAAAACATCTCCAAAATGATTCCAAAACATTGTGTACGGCCGTACCATAAAGTGGTACGCCTGTACCAAACTTTTTGGACATTTTTACACTCCGTATGGCCTCTTTGCACGCCCATACGGCTTAGGAAACCAAACGGTACACCCGTACCACTTCTTGTACACCCGTACCGCACCAAAAACACTGACAAACAAAATTTCTGAGAGCTCCAGTATGACCATACCACCCATTGGTATGCCCGTATCAAAACTGGTACGCCCAGACGTGTTCATGTACACCCATACCAAGTTTAAAAACACTCAAAACTTCAATAATTTTCATAAAATATTGTTTGTTAATATCAAAACTAAAATCAAGGACCCGAGGTCCAACAGAGTATTTTATTAATTATAATTGATAAAAATTTATTTTATGTCAAAAATAATAATATTAAAATTATTATATTTTACAATTTCTTTTAAAATACCTTTAAATTTTTCAAACAAATATAAATAAATAATATAATGTCGACATTTAAATTTTATAACTATTAATCAATCGAATTTAAATATATGATTATATGAATGAAAATTTAATTTATTCATTCTCTAAAAAATTATTAAAAACATTTATATGATAAAATTATATAAATAATAAGTAAGTATAAAAATAATATAAATGATAAATTAAATAAACAATGGATATGATTTATCTTTACTAGTTATAAATGTGATTCAATTATATAAACTTTTGTTTGACATTGTTTTCGTGTTTTATAATTTTATATTCTATTAAAAAATTTTGTGTCAAAATGATGTTTCATAAAAAAATATAAATATATATTTTTTCAAAAATGTAAGAATTTTAAGTAATTAATTAAAATAATTTTAACATTCTTTTTTTTAAAGTTCAAAGAGCAAATATTTGTTTTTTATTATTATTTTATTATTTTTTATTTAATTTATTTTTTATTGTAATAATAAATGATGATACTCTAGCACTATTAATGTAATGATTTTTACATCAAAAATCATGTTTGATTAAATGTAGTTACTCACGCAAGATAACAATGATTACATTATGTAATATTAACATAATGATAAATACTTAAGTAATTATTAATACATTATATCATGCATTAATAAATACATATAAATCATAATATATTTTTTATTATATCTCATTCAAAGTTCACACAATATATATTCAAGTCCACTCATTGTATTGATATTAAATATATCACATTATTTATCAAATAATGAAATGTAATAAAAAGTAATAAAAAATCATTATATTATATTACTTGATTGATTATATTATATAGATTATTGGATTATATCTAACTAAGCGTGACTTAAATTATTGATTACATCATTTAGATAATTAAAATTTTTTCAACGTAATATATTCATGATTATTTATATAATCAAATATATTTAAATAATGTATTATTAATTACATGTTAATTTTCATGTATCACTAATTATTTTTCTTTATTATAACTATGTTAAACTCATTTTATTAATAATTAATTAATTAATCATTAACAAGATCATAAAAATAAAATCATATAATATTAAAATTAAATTATATCAATTGAAACATAAGATTTTTAATTAAATATTAAAAAATAAAATAAATATTAAAATATCAATATTTGAGATAATGATCTATATATCACAATCGATAAATTAAATATCAAAATTTGAAATATTGAAATTGAAAACATAAAATTCAATATCTACAATAATATTTTTATAAAATTAATAAAATATAATTAATTTTATATGATTTAAAATAATATATTAATTATATTATATTATATTTATAATTATCATTCAAATATTATAATAAAATAATAATTACATTATATTATATTATATATTACATTATATAGATAATTAGAAATAATAATGGCAACAACAATGGCAGTAATGACAAATTTTTAAATTAGTAATAACTTAGAAGTTTGTATCATATAAAAAATAAATTTTAAATATTAAAAACATATTTAACTAAGTATGATATTTACTTAAAATATTTTTTAAAAATGATAAAATTTTAAAGTGTTAAAAGATTAAAAATGGCATAAAGTTATCATCCTTTTCAACTTATGCATGAATGATAAATTAGTAAGATTTGAATGTCAGTTTATGACATTCTAAATATTTATGACAGTTTAAATGTCATACTCATTAAATCCTAAATATTTAAGTATGCAAGATTTGAAACACATGCTTAGTTTATGAGAATTATTTAAAAAAATTTGATAAATATAACATAAATATTTGACAAAAATATTTATTATTGAATATATTAACTTTTTTATTTGACAAAAATGAAAAACATATAAATGACAATATAGTAAAAAGAAAATTAACTAATTATCAAGTCATTTATTACAATTACAATATAATAATATTTAAATTTTATATTATATTTGATGTTAAATTAAATAATTATTATTAATGGATGAAAAAATGTGAAAATAGTAAGTTAATATCAACTAAATAAGATTATAAATTAATCAAATCAAATCTTATTATATCTGACTTGAATTTAACTTATTATTTATTTGATTCATTTACTATGAAGTAAAATTAAAATTTGGTTGACTTGAACTTTGTTAATTTATTGTTAGTCCGAAATTGTTAATTTTTTTTATGTATTATGAATTTTAAAGAAATTAATCGAATCTTGATAAATTTTTAAAAATATAATTATAAAATAAAATATTTTATTTTTGTATGCAGTTACGTATGAATATATAAATTATATATTTAAAATTAAATTATTAATATTTTGATTAAGTTCATAAATTTTTTAATAAGTTAATTCATAAATCAAGGTAAATTAAATATTACATAATTTAAATTTAATCTATTTATTAAATAAATTTGAATAAATTTTTGATGAATGACTTAGTAAATAAATAAAAAAAATTAATATTTGATTTCAAATAAAATTATCATATATCCTAATATAACATATTTATAATTAAAAAATTAGAGTGTCTAATTATATAGCATTACTGTCATTAATTAATTTAAATGGAAATATATAGCATTAGTGTCTAATTGTATTATCTAAATAATTAACTCATATACATAACCTAATAAAAATTAATTGTTATTTTATTTTTTGTCCATGTAGTTTGATTTTACATATTATTTTTACTTTAAATTTGATTAATGTTATATCGTATATATAATAAATTTAAAATCAATATTAATATAATATCAATAATTAATCATATTAAAAATTGAAATTCAAGTATAATATTACTTCGATACATTGAATATGAATTATTCTTAATATATTTCTTTCTATATGAAACAATTCGTCATTATCTTTCAAAAATCAAAATAAATTAAAGAATAATGTTAAACTTTCTGAAAACAAAATCCAAATCTTTCTGGATTGCTTTGCCAACAAAATCTATTTTTCTTAAGTATAAATATTATTAAATATAAAATATAATTATAAAATTGATTAAATTAATTATTATTAGTAAATTAATAATTGTCAAAAATGTATTAAATTAATATATTATTATTAAGTAATAATTATCAAAAATATAATTCATATAAAGATAAAAATGACTAAATTAATAAATTAAGTTTGATTTTAAAAAATTAAATAAAATATGATAATACTTATTTATTTTGTTAATTTATATAGAATTAAATAAGATTATATAAATTTTATTGTTGAAAGATTTGAAAATATTTAATTTAATTTAATATTTCCTTTTGGGAGAAGATTTTCCCCGGTCTATAAAAGCTAACAATTTTCATCTTTTGACCGTTACAGAAAAGCAACAAAAAAAGTTTTTTTAAAAATTCCTGCAACGGTTGCGATCAATTGTTTCCATCTGTATTCGAACCTTCAGTACCACGTGTACGTCCATGATTAACTTACAGCTAGGACCCTTGAACCTTTTCCCTTTGCCAGCCAAAACCTTAGCTGTCCCCACTCGTTTTCCATCATTGTACTTATAATCCAACGGTCCAGATGATAATGATCCCCCAGTAAGAATCCGTATTAGATACACAGGATTCTCCATCTATTTCCTATATATACCCTCAAGTTCCCCTCCGTTAATATACAGTACGACTTTACACTGCAAGCTGTACACTCTATTTATCTCTGAAACGCTATCGTTCTCTCTAAAAGTAATGGCTTTCTCTGGAGCTCCTCTCTTGGCTCTGATTGTTGCTTTGCTGATCGGAGCCGCCTTCGGACAGTCTCCTTCACCATCTCCAGTGGCTGCTCCTCCACGAAAAGCGGCTGTTCCTAGTCCTACACCGGCTGTCAATCCACCAACATCTTCACGTTCACCGGTGAATCCTCCTGCTACTTCTCCTTCCCCCACCGTTGATTCTCCGCCAGCATCTTCACCTGCTCCGTCTGTTCCACCTACAATATCCACTCCACCTTCTCAAGCTCCTGTACCTGCTGCACAAAACAACGCCGTTTTGAACAGGTTTTGTATATCTGGAGCTATAGCCGCTGGCTTATTCGGTGTCGTTTTGACCTTCTAGAGCCGATGTAGGCAGCAGTCGGTGGGATTTATCAGATTTTACATATAAATATATCTATATATTCATTTATTTGTTATGCACATTGTCTAGTAATATTAATATTGGATTATAAAGGAGTCTTTGTTATTATTGTTATCATCGAAAAAGTTCCAAACACAGTCACGTTAACAAAACATTCGATTCTAATAATTCTTTTTTTAGGGAAAAAGCTGACTAAAATGAAAATTAAAAACCATAATTCAATATTTATAATCGATAAAATCAATAACTTTTAATGTGAGTTTCATGCATATTCTTTTTAACTGAATATTGAAATCTTATGGATTATGAATTCAATGGTTTCAAATCTTTCAAGGGTTAAGATTCTTTAAAAGACTTATTTTCAATTTAAAATTAACTTTTTTTAATTAATAGATCAATATAAAATTATAAGAAAATAAATGAAATTTTTAAAATTTAAACTCTGAATAATAAATATTATTAAATTTGCCAAATAGTATGCTAATCACTTTGGAAATTAAAAGTAAATTATATGTTACTCTAAATAAAAACTATTATTAAAAAGGGTTTTCAATGAATTTATTATGCTAATGAGTTTAATCGGGTAAACTATACTTTTCTTATATGTGATATTTGTTATACGATAAATTTATTTTGAGAGCTGATTTATGTAGATAATGTCTTACATAAACAGACATTGAATTTAAATCATGATATGAAGTTGATTAAATTTTAATAAATTTAAAAATATATTATAAAATATTTTACTTTTATTTTTATTTTATTGAATTGAGGTTTGAATAGATAAAAGAAATAAGGAACATGGAGAAAGGCAAATGGAATGGCAAAAGGACAATTTCAAGGTTGACATACTTAAATTCTAGATCCATCCCCTCTTTCTATAAAGTTGACATATTTAAAAATGATATTTCTTTAACAACTACAAAATAAACCCGGTTTGAATGATTAAGGGTGCAATTGAACAAATTTTAAACATTTTGAGCTTAATTTGCTTATTATTTTGTTGAGTTTGTGGTAAGTTTATTAAATTGTTTTGTGTATCACACATTTCAATGAATTATATTAAATCTTAAGGAGAGTTTGATAAATATACAATTTTTAAAATAAATTATTTATTATTTTATTTAAAAAATAAAAAAATTTACAAAAATTTAATATATTGTAAAATCTATAATTTCATACTAGTAATTAAACTTAAATACATATTTTTATAAGTATACAATTATAAATATATAAATTACATATATCTAAAATTTAATTTATACTACTTGATAAAATAAATTTAAATATATTACATAATATTTAATTTAAATTTTATTTGTTTATTAAACAAATTTTAGAGAATGATTTTTTCTATCAACTTAAACTTCGAATAATTAACATTATAGGAATTCATTTATATACTGACAAATAAAAATCAATGAAATCACATAAACATATATCATTATCCTAATAATTAATATATGCATATATATATTTATATATATATATGTAGAATATAAATATATGTAAGATTTTAAAAATTATCAATTTTTTCAAAATTAATTAATATTAAGAGATATATATGTTAATCTTATAGTATATTCAATTTATATAATTATCCATAATATTTAATTATAATTTAGTTTATTTATTTTTTAATTACAGATGTAGATATTATAATATATATATATATATATTGCACCCGCACGGGCGTAGCTCAGTTGGTACTCGGATGGGTGTTGAGACCTAAGAATTCACGGTTCGAGTCCTGGTAGCCGCAGTGTGGGAGTTACACCCTCTGGGTATGCTCCTTGTGGGCACTAGGATCTGGACTCCATCTAGGAGGCCGCTGAATATCATGATTTATTTCTCTATAACTGATCAGGCGGGCTCGAATGTGGGAACCCTTGGGTTGAGGGATCACCTTTTTGAGACCTAAGAAAAGGATATTGTAAAGATCCAACTCAAAGCACAAGGAGGAAACCTTATTCTATGTGCCGCAATCTTTTTCTATAAACGTGACACCAAACTTCCACGGCACATCGACTGTTGGAAAAATCAATGCATAATTTTAGAAAAATAAAATAATACATAATTTTAATAATTAATATATCCTCAAATCCAATGAATTCAATTAATATAAAAATATATTTCAAGTAAATATGTTTCCATCTTAGTGTAATTTCTTTATATAAGTTTTAAAACATGGTATTTATATGTAAATCTCAAACCTTAGTTAATTTATTTATTAGAATAATACTGGGCCCACCATATTGTCACCTTTTTGTTTTTTGTTTTACAATAATTTATTTTTTAATATAAGAAAAAAATAGCTATCTAATCTTAGAATCCTGGATGGTATAGTTAAAAATATTTACTATCCGATAATATATTAATTATTTTTAGACAGTCGATTTTAAGCAAATATTTAATTTAAAAATTTAAATTATTATACAATTTAAAAATAATTTGAGCAAATATTTATTAGATTGAAATATAAATATATATAAATTATTGATTTTTTTATTTAATAAGTTTTTAAAATAATTACATGTGTGATAGCATGATATTGTTTTCTTTTCAGTAAAATAAAATTTAATTTTAGAAAGCAATTTCGATTAATATATAAATTATAACTTTATAATTTATATTTGTATAGGCTAATGTTTCATAAACAGGAATTGAAGATTAATTAATTAGAATTGCGAGGTAATTAGTGATTTAATCCAAGAAATTGAGGTAGTTAAATTATCATCATCCATATTAATACCCAGACAACAAACAAAGGAACCATCACCGAGACGACCTGTTGACCCTCGTCAACTTCAACAGAGTAGAAAAGGCCAAGAAAAAAATTAAAAAAAAAAAAAAAAAGAAAGAGAAACCCCTCCGTTCAGACAATGAGTGTTGGTTTAAGCACACTGATTCTACATCATCAAAACGACCGCGAAGAGACCAGCAGCGACGGTTCCAGTTACGGTAAATCTATTCAAAGCGGCACCGTTTTCACCTGGTGCAGGAGCTTCAGCTGGCGGGAATGCGACCGCCGAAGGAGGAGAGTTAACTGGAGAAGGAGAATTGGAAATCGGGGTTGGAGAGTTGACTGGAGGATGAGAAGTGGTAGTCGGAGGTGGAGAATGAACCTTACTCGGAGAAGGTGCAGCAGGTGTTTTAGGAGCAGCTGCAGGTGGCGTTGATGTAGGTGTTGGAGCAGTCTTAGGAGCTGGGGATGGTGACGGTGACGGTGGCGTTAGAGGATTCATCGGAGATAATGACGGCGAGGATGTAGGAGACTGTGCTAAAACAGAAGTGAAGAGTAAAGCAAGAAATGCGAAAACGACAACGCTTAGATGAGCCATTGTTGTTTCTCTCTTTTTTCTGGTACTGCTTGTATGGTTCGACGATGGACAAAAGAGAAGAGGTGATGAGTATTTATAGAGTGCGAGGGAAGCTCAACATTTCGTAGTCGTCACGTTGTTTTCCACCGTTGGATTATGAAAATATTATAGATGACAGATGTAAACATCTTCATCCAATAAAAAATAAATATTTAAAATTTTGATAATTGAACCTAAAAATAAGAAAAAAAAAAGAGAGAGAGAGGAATCCCATTCTCTAATATCTAAAAATAAATAAATATAAAATCATTATTGATTAATATTTGGATAAAATATCAAAATTTAATTAATAAATCAAGAATTGAATCTGTTTTTAAATAATTATATATTAAAATAAGCAAAATATATAACTTTATTATATTAATTTCATTGATAAAACAACTAATCGTAATTATTAAAAATTATATAAATTTTCATATATATAAAGTAAGTATAACAGTAATTTACTATGGTTTGATTCTAAAATAAAACAACCAACGAAGAAAAGAGTTGGTCTTTGAAAAATTAGATTTAATTCGATACAGACTATAAAGTAGCTCATACGTTTATTTATTACTGGTGCAAGGATTCTCTAACTGGGAGGCCAGTAAGTCCTAACCATCCTGATTGGTCAACTACTACGAAGATTTCGGACTAGGACGAGACTTCCACAATGTAGCCAACACGACATGTCGTTTGAGAATTTTGGGCAGAATTAAACTAATATCCTATATTTTTATCATTCTTTGCAGGGTTGTTTTACAGGAATGTAGAAAACATTCAAAACTATTACAAAAATATGTAGATTAAAAAATATTTATTAAAATATGAATTTTCTTTCTATATTGTATATTTATAATATTAAATATTAAATTTTGCTTTAAATTTTTAAGTATATTTTAAGAGTCTTTTTATAATTTCATCTTATAATAATTTAAATTATACAAAATTTCATTTCGAGTTAAATTTAAAATATTTGAATTATTTTATTCAAAAAAATAATTTTTTTTGATATTTGTAGAGTAATTTTTTAGAATGATAAAGAAATAAATAAATGAATCTATTAGTCATGATAAGATTTTACTCCATTAAAGGAAAAAATAATTAAACGCAAGACTAATTCAAAAAATAAACAAATTCATCCCTGAAAATAGGATAAAATTAATTTGAATATATTTTAAAATTTTAATAGAGTTAAAACTTTAGATTTAAACTCGATTTTAATTTGAGATAAATATATGATCTATTTAATATATTAATTTAGATATCATAAATATATTTAACATAAAATAATTTATATAATATAAAATAATATGATTAATTTATAAAAAAATTAATATGATATAATTTTAATATAAATCAATATAAATTAATTGATCAAAATTGATATGATACGATCTAATATGATTCAATTTATTAAATTAAATTAATAAATCAATTCATAATATGATATAATTTTTATGGTTGTGATTCCTTTTCAAAAGTTAATTATTTTAATTGGACAATCCATTGACTTCAAAATAAATATAAAAGCAATCCCTATCATACATCATATTTAATTGCTCATAGATTTTGGATCTTGGGTTTAGGCATTTATTTAATCTTAAATTTTGTAGCCATGATCGAGTCTTAAAATCTTGCTAATTGACGGGTTGCAAATGGGCGAATAGGAAAAACTAAAAAGAAAAGGTGGTGAAGTGCAAGTTTAAGATATTATAAGGATTTAATTGGAAGTTTCTGTTTCACTATGAGAATTTGCAACGATTTCCATCCTCACGTTTTGACACGTGTAGTTTACCTTCTTCCTTCTCTGGGGTCCCACTTTAAGGGACCCACCATCCGTCCTCTCTCTCTCTCTCTCACTCGTGGTGATTTCCGCCTGCCAGCATAAGAACTCAAAACTCTGTTTCTCGTTCCCTCATCTTCCATTCAAACTCCTCATTTTCATTCTGCTTTTTCTGTTTCTGCTAGAGAAAAACCAGAGAAACGCAAAAATGGAGAGTTTAGCACTTCACTCTATCTCCACAGTATCATTTTTCTCCCTGTCCACTTCTCGTAATTCCTTGCTCCATCATAGATCATTATCTACCAAATTTACATCAACAGTCCCGTCATCTGTTGTTCCTTCACTCCCCACTATCAAATCACGATCCTTTCCCTCTCAAAAACCGCTTATTTTCACTCCAATCTACAAACCCACCAATACCTATTTCTCAATTTGCTTCTCTTCTTCAAAGAATGATCAACCAGTCACCTACTCACCTGCACAAGGAGCAAAGATTGTATCTTTGATAGTTTCTGTAGCTGTTGGTGTAATTCTTCATTTTTTTATTCCTAAACCTGCTGAAGTAACTGCACAAGCTTGGCAATTACTCGCAATCTTTCTTTCAACCATTGCTGGTCTTGTTTTGAATCCTTTGCCTGTTGGTGCATGGGCTTTTCTTGGTTTAACTACTTCTATAGTTACGAGAACCTTAACATTTTCCACTGCTTTCAGTGCTTTTACCAGTGAGGTTATATGGTTAATTGTTATTTCTTTCTTTTTTGCTCGTGGGTTTGTTAAGACTGGATTGGGTCATAGAGTTGCCACTTATTTTGTTAAGTGGTTAGGGAAAAGTACTTTGGGATTGTCTTATGGATTGACTCTTAGTGAAGCTCTTATAGCTCCTGCAATGCCTAGCACTACTGCTAGAGCTGGCGGTATTTTCTTGCCTATTATTAAGTCGTTGTCTTTGTCAGCAGGAAGTAAGCCAGGTGATGCTTCTTCAAAGAAGCTTGGGTCTTATCTCGTTCAATCACAATTTCAGGTTAGTGTTCTTTTGGTAATCCTGTACAGTTAATTCTTTCTCCCTTCTTACTACTGCGTTTATCATGTGACTGCAATCTATTCCTAGTGGTTGCTTAGTGTATGATCTGGAGTAAACTACATCAATGATATACTGGATCAAAGTTTGATCACTTCTTTGTGGGTGTTATTTGTCGATTATAACAATAATTTTGTGCTTTTTAACGCATCGAAGTCCTGACAGAGAATGTAGCATCGCCATATTGCTTAATTGGATTTTGTTTCAAGGCCTAGTTGATTATGTAGTTGACAGTCGATTGCTTTTATATTGAAAGTTTAAGAAAACCGTGCTAGTTAGATTGCATTTGACGCTAAGAGTCCTTCTGTATTCTGAAGATAGATCGTATTTGACACCAAGTTTCCTACTGTGTTCAAATATATAACACCATGCTATGGTTCTCTTAATTTTCTGTTTAGTTCTTGTAATTATTGTTACCATGATTGTCCATGTTATCGCCACCACCATCATCATTTTCCACATTTGCATGACAAATAGTTTGTCATACAATAATTTTTACAGAATTTGGAACGGTTTCCTACTAATGTTCTTGATATTCATGGTTACTTATGCATTCCTCTCATATGATGCTTGATAGTGTTCTGGAAACTCAAGTGCACTATTCCTCACCGCTGCAGCTCAAAACTTGCTGTGTCTCAAATTAGCGGAGGAACTTGGGGTGCTAATTTCTACCCCTTGGATTTCTTGGTTCAAGGCTGCCAGTTTACCAGCATTCGTCTCTCTTCTAGTTACACCACTTGTCTTATACAACCTTTATCCTCCTGAAACCAAGGATACTCCAGAGGCCCCTGCAATAGCTGCAAAGAAACTCGAGAATATGGGTCCAGTAACAAAAAATGAATGGGTCATGGTTGGTAGCATGGGTCTTGCGGTTTCTTTGTGGGTGTTTGGGTAAGTCATTTCTAGGTGTTATTGCTTGTCATCGGCTATCTTAAGGTGTAAACTTCTAAGTGCTTGTTTGGAACTTTGACCATTTATAAATGTTGTTTTCCAATGAATCGTCAATAGGCTTGATGAACTCTGAGAAAATGCTGGAGTGAACAGTGGATTTTAGGTTTCATCATTGATAAATGAAATTAGTTTATTGAATCAGAACATATAAATATTGAAAGTGGATCATGTGCTTCAACTACTTCTATGTGCGTGAGGAGACAGAGAGATCCTTCAGCACATGTGTGTGTAAGGATAGAGTGATGGTGTTCCTTTTCATGGTTATTTGCTAATTTTGTGAGTCTAGTACCCAATATGGATTGCTTTTTATGCAGGGATGCTCTTGGCGTACCTAGTGTTGTTGCTGCTATGATTGGTTTATCATTATTACTGTTGTTGGGAGTTCTTGATTGGGATGACTGCTTAAGTGAAAAATCAGCATGGGATACCTTGGCTTGGTTTGCTGTTCTGGTAGGCATGGCCGGGCAGCTTACGAACCTTGGTATTGTAACCTGGATGTCAGATTGTGTTGTCAAGTCCCTTCAATCTCTTGCATTGAGCTGGCCAACTGCATTTGTTGTTCTTCAGGCATCTTACTTCTTTATTCACTACCTATTTGCCAGTCAAACTGGTCATGTGGGAGCCCTCTACTCTGCATTTCTTGCCATGCATGTGGCAGCTGGGGTACCTCGCATTTTGGCAGCGTTGGCTTTAGCTTTTAATACAAATCTTTTTGGTGCAATCACACATTATAGCAGTGGTCAGGCTGCTGTATATTATGGAGGTACGGGAACCCTGCCTTTCCTGTAAAGTACTTCACTTTTTCTGATTGTCTTATTATTGACGTTCTGCTAGTTTTAAGGACCAAAAAATATACACACACTCCAACTTCTTGTTTTCCTAGTTTTGTTGATAAGGGTGGCAAAGAAATTTAGAACCTCCCCATGACATGTATTCAGCTCACATGGTTTTAAGGGCCACTCTTTATGCTTTAGTTATCTTAATGTATTGGCAAGTGCGAACAATTTAAACAACTCTAATTTTCCATTTATGATTTTTGGACTGATGATATTGTAATCTTTCTGAACAGCTGGATATATAGACCTTCCTGATGTGTTCAAGATGGGTTTCATAATGGCGCTAATTAATGCTATCATTTGGGGAGTGGTTGGAACTTTCTGGTGGAAATGTTTGGGCCTGTATTAGTTTCAACATTCCATGTAAGTAGTATTTTCTTAAAAGTTCCTGTTGTACGTCTTTTGATTCAGGAAACAGCTGAGAAAATTTTTGAGTCTTCAGTGTTTTTAGTATTCTTAGCTTACAATAATACCTACATAGGAATTGTTTTCAAATTCAAAGTTAAGTATCAACACAGTTCCATTTTCTGATCATGTGAGCAAGATTATCTGGCAAGTTGTGGCAGCACTGTTTTATCTTATTTTGAATTGAACTTGTGGCATTTAGTATTATGGCTTCATATGTTTGGCACTAAGTGTAAACATTTTTTTCTTGGTTTTCAGCTGCTAAAATGCTTCTTTGGCCATTGGAAACAGGGTAACTTGTAAGATAATTATTTCATTTACGTTTGGAACACTTTAGAGCTAATGCTAGTGATTTGTAAGATGGATTTTATGAGGAAATGATTGCATATTAATATTTAAATTTGGTTTTATATTATTACAGATAGAATATATAAATGTTGAATGTAAATACATATGAAAGAAAGAAACATTCTAGCCCCTGTTGGTTGAAACAGAGCCATTGCGGTTTTTGCTTCCTCAAGCAATGGTGGTTTCAACAAGCGAGGGGTTTATATTCTTTCAGCCTTTGGAATCACCCATTGATACCTGAATAAAAAGAAGATAGTGACGAAAAATCCAGTTGCTACTCCTAGCGGAAATTGGAAACTTAAAATCGTTGTACTTGTACTCGAATGCTCTCTAGGAGTTTGAACAGGTTGACAGGAAGCTAACTCTCCAACACCTAGGCCCTTGTTTCCAGTGAAGCTTGACTTTGGGAAGGTCGAGAACTGGCCACCTGTTGGCAATTGTCCGCAAAGTTCATTGTATGCTGCACTGAACTTTGATAGAAAGTTCAGATCTACCAATGATCTGGGTATCTCTCCAGATAATTTATTATAGGACAAATCTAGAATTTCCAAGCTCGACATTCCTGATAAACTATCTGGAATTTGTCCAGAAAGCATGTTACTGTTTAGTCTTAGAACATGAAGTCTTTTCATGTTTCCAAAACTTGACCAAATTATTCCAGTGAACTTGTTGTAACTTAGGTCTATCGTTGGTCGCAAGCTCTGGATGCTTTTGTACCGCAAACCTGTGCTACTTTCTCCAGGCCCAGCCTTGTAGAGAGGAATGCCGGATGTTCCTTCTAAAGAGATGTTTATGTCTGTTGCCAGGGCTGGTAATTCCGTCAAGCTTTTTGGTATCTCTCCTGTAAAAGAGTTGTTGGACAAATCCAAGTAAAATAGATTCTTGAAATCACCTATCCAGGATGGAATTTGCGGTCCCAAGATATTCCAGGACAGATCTAGCAGTTGAAGTGATTTGCAGTTTCTCAACCATGGTGGGATTGAGCCTCTGAGTTGAGGATAGGGAATAACAAATGCCTTGAGGCTTCTGAACTGCAGATTCGCATAATCTGGCAATTGCTCGCCTGGAAAATTGATACTAAGGATCAGCGTGGTTAAGTTTTTACAATGTTGCAGAGTTCCAAGAGCTGCTGACAAATTTGTCAGCCCAGCGTTCGATAGAGAGAGGAACTTCAAGGCCTGAAGATTCTTGAAGTTGAAAGGAATTTCCCCTCCGAATTTGTTTTTGCTAAGATTCAAAACGTTCAGGCGTTGGCAAGATGATATGCTTTCAGGGATAGGACCCTGGAAATTATTAGAGCCAAGATCAAGAGAAGTGAGCTGAATCATTGCTGAGCAGTTGATACTAATTGGACCATCAAGTGTGTTGTTGTTTAATTCAAGATTCTTAAGAGATCGGGAATTCACCAGTGATTTGGGCAACTTCCCATTGAATTTGTTTGAGTTGGCAGAGAAATGCTCAAGCATTTCAAGACTACTAAAAACATCCGGAAGATTCCCAGAAAACATGTTGGAAGAGATATCCAACTCCACAAGTTTAGAAATATTACCGATCCCGGTATTGAGTTCTCCTGAGAATCGATTATTTTCAAGGTGCAGTACACGAAGATCTTGCAGCTGCAAGAGACTTACGGGAAAGTTTCCTGACAGATTATTATCATTAAGAAACAGATTCTGCAGAGAAATGCATGCATCAAAACTCCGTGAAACTTCACCAGTAAAATGGTTCCTTGCCAGGTTGAGGACATTAATATTAGGTGATGTTTCACAGAGTGTTGCACTGATGGAACCAGAAAAGGAATTCCTTGACAAGTCAACATATCCGATGGAAGGCATGGCACCTGCCCCCTCATGAATCGGACCAGCCAAGTAATTGCCACTTAAATCAAGCACTTCCAGGTTCTGCAGGCTGAACAACTTGGCTGGAAGGTTTCCGGAGAGCAAATTATGCGAAAGGTTTAGATTTCTGAGTCTATCCAATCCTGTCAAGGACTCGCAGATCGTTCCTCTAAGCCTGTTGCTCGCAAGTTTGAGCCCTATGACCCTTCTACCAAAAACAGTAGAATTATCACAAATGACTCCAGTCCAAGTACAGCAATCAGAATTGCTGATGTTCCAACCATCTATATTTGCCATTAAGCATGTTGAGAAACCACTAAGAGCTCTGAAATCATGCGAATCGCAAGATACACTAACTTGGAAACATAGAACTAAACATATAGAGGAAGAGAGGAAGCTTAACAGGTCCATGGAAGTAAAGAGCATATCCAAAGCAGAAACATGGAGATGATACAAGATCTGGTTAAATTTGTGATTCTGACGTGAATGGTTGACTCTGCAGTAGAGTATTTCAGAAGCTGCACCGTAAACTTCACTCCCAATAAATGATGGTGGCGATGGATTCTGTTTTGATCAAAAAGAAAAGCAATAGGGTTTTTTTCATTTTTCTTGATCAATGATTATAAATACAAAAATTGCCAATTGCAACTATTGAGTTGATGTGTAATCTTGGGCGTTGGCAATGGGCCATTGATAGGGATTTATCCCAACCCAACAGTCACGTACATGCTGGCTTGTCCATGATTCACTAAACATTATGATCATAGGCCGACCGGAGACGGAAAATCCCTAGCCGAATTATTCTGTTCTTTTGGGTCCTCGGCGCGTCATTGTCAGGTAAATCAGTTGCATCCTCCGAAATAGTGATCAGGATTGTTAAAGATGAAATTTGCATGTTTTGCATTATTGCCTTTTGTACCATGACAACGTAGGAAACTGCCGAGTCATGCAATCATTTATCTACGTAAAAAAGATGTTCATCTATATTTAATTTAACACGGAAACCAAAACTAATAAATATAGTATAAATCATAGAAATATTGATTTAATTATTAATATAAATCAGATTCTCATTTACGTAGGCATACCGATTCCATGTATCAAATACAACATTAATGCTGAAAGACAACACACTCAGAGAAGTTCTTATTGACTTAAAACAGCAGCCATTGGAAGCCTAACGAGGCATGTCTCTCGCCACAGGCGGTGGTTGCATGGTTGCGACATTGTTCATCCTCTCCGCATTAGCTTCCCAACCTTGAAAAACCACCACATACTTAACCTCTTAATGATCTACTACGATTTCATATGAAATTTAAAATCATTTACATGAAATCATAATCCACATCATCCATATGATAAAAAAATTAATCATTTTTAATAAGATATTTCAAGTTTAAATCTGGAAAAATACTCTATAAATATTATTTATTCATCTTATTTCTTTCAAGAGCATTTCTTGATATGTGATAATTACGTTGGGTTCTGGAGTTATTGAAGTTTTAGTTTAATTGAAGGAAGTTTCATTAGTAAAGGAATTGATGGTGATGATGTGGCACCTTTAGAAGGGTCGATTCCACGATTCTTAAGCTCCCTATACTCTTGGCAAAGAGCGCAAGAACCACAAAAGCAATGAACACAGAAATCTGCACATGGCTTTTCTGGCAACGCAAACTGTTGTCTCAATCTAGTTCGAAACGTGAACGTGTACAGACATGAACATCCAGCAAGTGTAAGGAGACAGAACACCAAGCAACCACAGCAGCAAGCTGCAAAATTAAAACAAACCCAACTGTTTATTTTCTGTGTGTGTGTATATATATAAATAAGACAAGGAAAATTGATGTCAAAGAAGGGCGTACTTACAAGTATTGTTTCTGTCTATGATGTCTGCACTTTGTCCGAAGGTAATGCATGGACAGAATAATGTCTTGATGCCTTCATCATGACCGAGGATTTTATAAATATATAAGCACCAAGTAATGTCATATTTAGTATTAAACATCTTAAACCCATAATCAACGTTAATCAACTATGACACTGAAATATAAAAAAAAGGGCTGACTTCATATATATTTCATGAACCGTAGAGCCAGGTTTTACTCGTTAAAACTCGATTCAACTCTGCTTACTTAGAAGAAGAAGAAGAAACTGGTATGAGATACAAGAACTTACAACTCCATGGATGTTCACAGCATCCACATAAACCAGTGGTCCAATTCCCAGTTGATTTTGAATATTCCTCGCCACTCTTCTCCACATCCATTGTTGTTATTGTTGCTGCTGCTGCTGATGAATTGAAGTTATGTAAATTGCTGATTTATATAATTGAAAAAGGTTTTTTCTTTGGCAAGAGACACATGACACTTCACCCACTTCATATTGGGACATATGCGGTCAAGTTTTTCTTTTTTAAAAAATAATATAAGAAAATAGAGATCGGATGATTAAAAGTTATATCATGAGAAAATCTCATCAAAATATATATTGAAAAAAATTAAATATTAATTAAAAAAATTGAAATTTTTATAAGAACCTTATTTTAATAACGCACTTTTTTAAATTTTTTATTTTTTATTTTTATAATAAAAATATTGGAGGATCGTAAAATTCATATCATAATAATAAATAAAATTTTATCCTAAAAATTTATTAAAATATATATTATAAAAATAATTTATATATTTATTAAAATATGTTATTCCTAAATTTTATAAATTATTTATAATTATTAAATAATTATTTCCATTATTATTAATTGTTACTCTTTTATGTTTCAAAATTTTTCTATTTTTAATACTTTACTTTATATCATTATTTTGATAATTATTTTTAACATTAATTTTTATTCTATTTTGATTTTTAAAATGTTTAGTTGTTTATACAATATATTACTTCATTTTTTTCACCGGAATTTATTTATTTTATATTTAATAATTTAAAAAAATTATATGATAAAAAAGTTTCCGTAAATATTTTGTATCTCTTTAGTGAAATAACTGTAATTTTTTATTAAATTAATTAAATATCTAATATTTTTTATTTCAATAAATTGTAAATTTTATTTTTTCTTTTTAATATTGGATATTTTATAAAAATTTACAATATGTAAAATAAGTTCAAATGAACTTTTGTAATCTTATAATAAATCTTTTATAATCTTTTTATAATCCTTCAATAATTTTAAATAAATTATTTGTAATTTTTTATAAAACTAATCGTATATCTGATATCTTTTATTTCAACATGTTATATATTTTTATTTTTATTTTTTATATTCAATATTTTATGAAAATTTACCATATATGAATACGTTGATAAGTTGAAGTCAACCTTTTTTAGTCTTTGTAATCTCTTAATAAATTTACGTAAATTATGTGAATTAGTTTATGATGAATAAAATAGTTTTTAGTAAATAAATATTCTTAAATATTCAATTACATTATACTTTTTTGAACACACAAATATAAAAGATAATATTGTAGGATAAATCTTATAAATAAAAAATATATTTATTTTAAAAAATTAAAGTAAAAAATAATTAGCTCAATATTTCTTTTTTTATAATATAATTTAAGGAACAAATACTGAGTAGTTTTTGCATATATAATAATAATAATATTATTATTATTATTAAATAGATGGTATAAAGTAGAGAAATTTATAGAATATGTAATTTGCTTAAACATTATCATTATTATTAAATAATAATTTAAATTATCTGATGTAAATTTAAAAAGTTGAGAAAATAAAAATAAGATTTTAAATGAGGTAAAATTGCATATCTAATATTATTATAATGAGAAAATTTGTCACATTCACACACAACACACAGAGCATCCTTCTATGTATACATTTTATGTATATGTTACAGTCAATGTTTAATTAGAGCATGAAATACAATGAATGAAGTATGCAAGTAAATGAAATTATGTTTAATTAAAGCATGAAATACAATGGATGAAGTATGCAAGTAAATGA
Organism: Dalechampia spathulata; assembly: GCA_948192965.1. Lineage (NCBI taxonomy): Eukaryota > Viridiplantae > Streptophyta > Magnoliopsida > Malpighiales > Euphorbiaceae > Dalechampia > Dalechampia spathulata. Next base: position 3,183 of record CANYBF010999305.1, on the reverse strand, counting down.
AATTATGGTATGAGGTGGTGATAAATGTTCATTTGATTGGATATGCATGAAGGGCTGATGGAAAGAAGGTTTTTAAGATGAATGATTTTATTCATTTAAATAAAAATGTGATTTATTAGTATATGTTTGGTATTAATTATGCATATATTATGAAATGAGTGATTTTTTATATGTTAGTTTAAAGTCTTAATAAAAAAGAAATATGTATTGTTATGATTTATTAATGTTATAGAGTAGTAAGTGAAAAATTCTATAAGTATGATGTCAAAATAGTTATGAAAGTGGGAAAAATTAAATGGTGTAAGGAAGTAATGAGAGATTGCCACATATCCATATATTATTGGACCCTTCATAACTTAAGTGATAAGGATAATAATAATAATACGTTTTCTTCTTAAAGAGGAAGTAAGTTAGGTTTTATCCGTTCCTCCCAAATCATACGTTTTCTTCTTCTCCCTCTTTTTCTCTTCTCCCTCTTTTTCCCTTCTAACTTCAAAGAAACAAACATCCAAGGTAAGATCATAAGTAAGTTTTTATATTATATAATCTTTACATATGTCTTCTTCTTTATGTCTTCTTACATGCTTCTTAAGGATATGATTTTTTGTAAGATTTATGGTGATTGGGTATAGATGGAGGAATTGGATTAAAAGATGAAAGGATTAGAAAGTTGAAGTGTTGAATTTGATGTTATGTATAATTAAATGAATTTCTGTTTTGATGGATGATTGAACTTTAATTTATGTTAAATTGATATCTTGAGTAAGTTTTAAAGGTGATTTGAAGATATTCTGGTTATGATAATGAGTTAGGAAGCTTAAGGAAACAATTGGAGGTGTTATGTGTGCTTAAAAAAAATGGAGGCAGCAACATACTCAAGTCGAGTATGGTTCAACTCGAGTCAAGTTGGATGCTAGAAACATGACCCATATAGGCAGCAGCATACTCGAGTCGAGTATGGTTCAACTCGAGTCGAGTTGGATGCTGGAAAAATGAGACCCATAAAGACAGTAACAAACTCGAGTCGAGCATAAGTCCACTCAAGTCAAGTAAACTATTGAAAAAGAAAAATAAGTAAAAACCATAAATGCAGCAGTGTACTCAAGTCGAGTCTTACTCTAGAATTAAACTGATGATGATAGTAAAATGGGCACCAATGAACTCAACTCGAGCGTGATGATACTTAGATCGAGTATAACTCTGGAAAATGAATTTTAAGTAGTAGCAAGTATACAAAATGATGCTTTATCTTGTTAACATGTGATTGAAAGAAAGCAATCTGACGTTAATTTTTATATGAATTGTTTCTTTTATTAAGTATAAATACTTTGTAATGTTATAGGTGGTTTGGAAGAAGAATTACAAGTACCATTAAGGGGTTTGGATAAAGGAAAGTTCATTGCAGGTTTGTGCTAGTGTGTTTGTACTTTTCACTTCATGACCTATCTAAGGTCTTGAAATGAGGTTCCTATATCTAAATGTTTATGATATTGTTTCACGATCGGTAATTGGTTCCTAAAGGAACGTTTCATGAAATGTTGAGTGTAGATCCATGTTGTGGTATGAAGCATATCTATGCATCATGATAAGTACATTTGATCATTGTACATAAACATAGCATATCATGGTGATGGGGAGAAATAAGGATGGAATGCATTGGGTACGAGAAATACCGATATATGAAAGGAATGAGATGTTCCTATGCGTACGAGAAGTACCGATATTTATATATATAATAAAGGAATGAAATGTTCCTAAGAGTACGAGAAGTACCAATACAATTCCAAAGGTATCAGAGATTGATACAGAGAAAAATCAAAGGGAGAGTGCAAAACATTATTGCATTCTCAAAGACATATGCATAACATTATGAGAATTCACGGTTGAGTTATAATACATAAATGGGTTGAAAGTGTATTTGATTTCTTATAGTAGTTGTTATGGAACTATGATGGCTATATGATGAGATTGCAGGTATAATATGTTGGTGAGTATTGAATGTATCTGTTTTGTGTTGGAATGGTTTGTTGTTAATGATAATTGTTAGTTGGAATGGTTTGTGCTAGTGTTTGTTATCATTTTATTAGCGCCACTGAGATTATTCTCAGTGTTTATCATTTGATAAACGTAGGCTCAAGTGCAGTGGGTGAGCGACAGGATTAGAGTCATTAGCAGCTGGTTCAAGTTTTAACTGGATTTTGGTAGAGAACCTGGATTACTTGACAGACTCCTATGGTAGTATATTTGTGCAAATTTCCTTTCTTTGTCTTTTGACAGTAAAATAAACGTGTTGTAAGATTTTATAAATATCACAAATATGTCTAAGGGGTTGAATTTGATATGATGTTTAAGAGTGGTTTGATTTTATGACATATTTTGTTATGCTTGTGAATGACATATTTTGGATAGTGATATTCATGCTTTTGTGTACACATTTAAAGTTGTTCAACACGTTTTAATTGATTGATAAAAAGAGTGTTTGTTTCTAAAATTTCTTGTAGTGTAATTATTAATTTCTCATGATGGGGATTAATAGCTACACTACGAGATCATGTCATCACCGTTCGGGGTCGGGGTGTGACAAAATTAATATATATAATATTACATTAATGATAATATGATTATCTTATTAAAAAAAGGAATCTCATGATAAATTGAAAAAAAATTAGAAAGAAATGAGATAATGAGAACTATAGGAGAAAAATAGGTAAAGATGAAAAGAAAGTAAGAAACTAAAATAATATAAAATTAAAAAAAATTATTAGGTAGAGAAATATAAAAATATGAAATAAAAAATAAGGTAATTATATATGAATATGCCCTTATATTCATACGTTTACCCATTTTTTTAAAGGCAATTTGGATTTTATATTTATAAACAAAAACAACTTATTTGGTAAAACTAAACTCAATTTTGATATCTCTAAAGGAAATATTACTCCTTAATATTTCATAGTACATTCTAAATAATATGTCCTCAAACTGTAAAGTATTAAAGTAAGACATATTCTTAAAATATGAATATACTATAATTATAATTGATGATGGGGTTAGTGAAGTATATCATAAAAAACATTATAATAATATTTTATAATGTTGAAAAGTGATAATGTGTTTTTATAATATAGTTGGCATGGTTAGAAGGAAAGGTGATATTGGGAATGAGAACGGAGAGAAAAGCAG
>CANYBF010999166.1:0-12805 GCA_948192965.1 Dalechampia spathulata | reverse complement strand
CTGCCAAACGAGTCATTCATTTCCTATCAAGCACGTCAGAGCCGTGGTGCATGGAATTTACCACACCCACTTCATCTCGTCCTCTTTAAGTATCATGTACCAAGCCCTTCCCAAATCACAACCTCCTTACTTCTAAACTAAACTTACATCCACCGCCATGGCTCCATCACTTGCAAACACCATCGTGATTTCTTTGCTGGTGGTTTCAGTAACATGGCCATCCCTTGCCATGGCTCGAGAGCTACTCGACCAAGACACCATTGCCGACAAGCACGAGAAATGGATGGCTTTGCATGGACGTACTTATCGTGACAATTCAGAGAAAGAAAAACGATTTCAGATATTCAAAAACAACTTAGAACGCATTCATAATTTCAATAATGCATCCAAACGAAGTTACAAGTTGGGTCTCAATCAATTTGCAGACTTAACTGTGGAAGAATTTCGTGCAACCTACACTGTCAGTAATATGCCTCTTCTCCCTACGACCAACACCACCACCACCACCAAAACCACACTATCCAATGATGAAGTTCCCGAGAGCGTTGACTGGAGGCAAGATTCAAATGTTGTCACCCCTATAAAAAATCAACACCAATGTGGTAAGATTATCGTCACTTCTGTATAGAGACTGCAAATTACTCCATTCTTTTCTTTTCTTTTTATTATGCACAAGTTAAACTTCAAAAATATCATATTTATCAAAGACGAAATATATTGATGTGTTACTATATATATATATATAGGGTGTTGCTGGGCGTTTTCAGCAGCGGCTGCAGTGGAAGGGATTGCAGCAAATGGTGTGTCATTGTCAGCTCAACAATTAGTAGACTGCGTGTTAACTAATAATGGTTGTAATGGCGGTTGGATGGACAATGCTTTTAAATACATAATACAAAACACGGGCATAGCCTCAGAAACAGATTATCCATATCAAGCAGCGCAACAAACATGTAATCCGGGAGGTTCTGTAGCTATGATAAGTGGTTATGAAAGGGTAGCTAGTAATGACGAGGAAGCGTTAAAAAGAGCAGTAGCACGACAACCCGTATCAGTTACCATTGACTCCCTTTCTTATAACTTCAAACAGTACCAACAGGGAGTGTTCTCTGCACAAGATTGTGGGATTGGACACAACCATGCAGTTACGTTAGTCGGGTATGGGACAAGTGAAGACGGAACAAAGTATTGGGTGGTAAAAAATTCATGGGGTGAGACATGGGGAGAAAGTGGATACATGAAGTTGCAGAGAGAGGTTGGTTCGGATGGAGGTCCTTGTGGCATCGCATTGTACCCTTCCTATCCTACCCTCTAAACTAGGAAAAATCTTTGCTATTACATAATCATCCAAGAGTCTTGCATGAATTGCATCATTTAAGTAATTGTGATTTCCAGTCTGAATCACTATTATAGCCCAATATACAAATAAAAAGTGTAAAACAGGGTGGGGAAGCTATGGTTTTAGCGAGTGTTGTCATGCATTTTCTTTGATATGTAACGTATTGGTTGAAGATCCAATCAAATTAAGGGGTTTTCATCTTCCTACGCATCTTCTTTTCTTGGAGAGTAGACATCAACAAACCCTACCATATGTATTTGGTAATGTTTAAAAAGCTCTCTCTGATTTAGTATTCAGTGATTTATTTCTATAACAATAAAATTGATTTATTTAAACATGAGTACACATCTCAATTCCTATTCAATAATATTATCTTTTTATGAATATTTTATAAATAATTAATTATTTAAATTAAAAACGAAATTCTTGTATAAATTTAATTTATATGGTTTATGTAAGATATAAATTAACATCATTACTTTTCATTGAAAATTATAATTTTATATTAATTAATTTATAATTATGATAAATTATAGCAGCATTAACACTAATCTTTATATTATAATATGAAAATGTTAATAATATTACAATGAATTCACAATATAATGATTTAAAGAAATTATCATATAATGTAATCTTCCATTATATTTATATAAATGGAAGACTAGCACTTATTTAGTGGAAGACTAGTAACAATTTCCCCATGATATATATATATATAATGGAAGACCTTCCAAGTCAATTGTGGGCATGAGCCAGAGAGACGAGTCATCTACTACTTTCCTACTAAGTACGTCAGAAAGGTGATGCATGCAATTTACGAAGCCCTCATTATCTCGTCCACTATAAGTATCATATACCAAGTGGTTGCCAAATCACGACCTCTTTACTACCAAACTTACATCCATCGCGATGGTCCTATCACTTGTAAACACGATTGTGATTTCTTTGCTGGTGGTTTCAGTATCATGGTCATCCCTTCCCATGGCTCAAGAGCTGCTCAACCAAGACACCATCGCTGACAAGTACGAGAAATGGATGGCTCTGCATGGACGTACTTATCGTGACAATTCAGAGAAAGAGAAACGATTTCAGATATTCAAAAACAACTTAGAACGTATTCATAATTTCAATAATGCATCCAATCGAAGTTACAAGTTGGGTCTAAATCAATTTGCAGACTTAACTGACGAAGAATTTCGTGCAACCTATACTGTCAGCAATATGCCTGCGCTTCCTACAACCGACGACACCATACTGACCGACCATATAGATGATTACAGCCAAGATGAAGTTCCTGAGAGCATTGACTGGAGGGAAATTTCAAATGTTGTCACCAGTGTTAAAGACCAAGGCTCATGTGGTAAGATTGACGTCGCTTTCCTTTATATATACACGGTAAAATTATTGATTAATGCATACATATGATATGATATCGGTCGTCTCTGTATACAGGGTGTTGTTGGGCGTTTTCGGCTGTGGCAGCGGTGGAAGGGATTGCAGGAAATGGTGTCTCGTTATCTGCTCAACAATTACTAGACTGCGTATCAACTAATAAAGGCTGTAACGGCGGTTGGATGGATAATGCTTTTAAATACATAATAAAAAACCAAGGAATAGCCGCAGAAACACATTATCCATATAAAACAGCGAAACAAACATGTAAGAAGGAAGATTCTGTTACTTGGATAGGTAGTTATGAAAGGGTGGCCCGTAATGACGAGAAAGCGTTAAAAGGAGCAGTAGCACAACAACCCGTGTCGGTTAGTATTGACGCTTCTTCTTATAAATTCAGACAGTACCAACAGGGAGTGTTCTCTGCACAAGATTGTGGGATTAAACACAACCATGCAGTTACGTTAGTCGGGTATGGAACAAGTGAAAAGGGAACAAAGTATTGGGTGATAAAAAATTCATGGGGTAAGGCATGGGGAGAAAGTGGATACATGAAGTTGGAGAGAGATGTGGGTTTGCATGGAGGTCCTTGTGGCATCGCATTGTACCCTTCCTATCCAACCCCTGCAGGCTAGGAAAAGTGTGTGCTATTGCAATGCACGAGTTGAGCAACTGGGGAATAATCATGAATAAAAACTGTAAAAGAGGATGGGGATGGTATGGCTTTGATATGTAACCTCTTGTTGCTTTGCTATATATGCTACGTGCACAATATTAATCTTCCTATGAGAGTATAGTGTTTTAAAAACTGCCACTGGTTTAGTGTTTAGTAATCGTTTTAAAAGTTTGATGGTAGATATATTGAAATTTAACTTCAAGCCACATGTAGGCTGTCTAAAATGGTTCACCGATTCAAAAAATATAAAATCAGAAACGATGAACTGGAAAAGAAAACATGGAAGAAGATAATTTCCCACCTGCCAGAAAACACAAGTATGCAAAACCAAAAATGGGATAATCATGCAATTAATTCCACATACGTTGGTTGGATCCGCACATTAACCAGTCAAATGAAAATTTCAAATAACGAATTTGTTCACTCTATCTCCATGCATACCCCATCTTAGAACTGACAAGTACAAGGTCAAGTGCATAAAAACAGCAGCTACTTTTACCTCCTATTCAGATTTTTTTTTTTCCCCTTCGAGTGACTTGCTATAGTCCCTCAGCTGCCTACGAGCTCTTCCCCCTTGAGAAATTGCTATTTTGAGAAGGACGGCAAGTCCAGAAAACAACCAGATAAAAGAAAAACTCATAATGCAACAAGATCTGGCGTTTCCGATTCAATGGATACCAAAGCATTGTGTACTTTATCCAACCAATTATCCAGTCGATCTTGCAAGGATTTTATCTGTGGAATTCCCAGAACTCTTGGCTGCACCCAGGACACATGCACTGTTCCCTCAACTTGATCAATTATACCCTCAATCAGATGGACCTGCATTAACATAACTAAATAGCAGTTCTTCCAACATAACAAAATGCAGTTATTTCATCATGTAAAGCAATGACAAATGTTTCAGCTCATTCTTGACTTCGGAACGTTTTCTTTTCAAAGCTTAGATGGTAAAGCACCTCTCATAATGGAATCACATGCACTACAAAACTGGAGAAGATTAGATCCCTTTTCCTCTCTTCAATCTTCACCTCCCCAAATTATGAATGGAGGGCATACTGAAAATTGCAGTCACACTCTAAACTTGCATTACGATTCTCACTTGAAAAGTGCAGTTCAAAGTTTGCATATGGAAATCTATTGCTTCACTTCATTCCTATGTCTAAAGTCCTAGTCCAAGACGTTTAGGTTCAAGCATGTAGATGGTACCTTTTGGGGATGCAAAGACTTCAGAAATAAATGAAATATCTTAAATAAGAGTGATAACCAGGTTTACTTACATTACAAAAATCTAAACATGTATATATATTTGCAAAAACCAATACGTCATGAATTTTATTACAAAAGTCCAGCTACATTTAATCAAACAGTCATACTACAAAGTGTCACAGATAGTCACTTGATGATATATTTAGTTTGTTCAATCAATTTAGGGGGTTAACAGAAAATGAAACAGCAAATAATTGAGTTGTTGACTATCAATGTGATAAGAAAAGACTTACCGAAAGACTCTTCATGAGAAGATGCTCTACATCCTCAACAGAAAGCTTTGTACGCTCAGCAATGACAGCTAATGGAATTGTTCGATCTTCAGAAGGACGGCTGAAAGGTAGTATACCTTGAATAAGTTAATGCATGCAATGGTAAAGTTCCCAAGCTTAACTGATGCAAATTAAAAGTGAAACAAGTGCAAAATAACAGAAGTAACAGACACCTGAAGATGATCTCCATCAGGCAAAGAATGTTGATCTTTTCCAAAAGCTTCTGTTCATTTTCAACTAATGCTGGCTGACCCCTTAGGGATGCATTGTGCACATGGCATAATTCTTGATAGCGGACTAGGTCGCCAGAGTTGAATGCCTGAAGAATATAGTAGAGCCACTCAAACTGTGTCCCCTGGAGACTCTTTATCTGTATAAAGAATCTGATTATTATCCCAAATGCATATGAAGGACAAAATTGAGGAAAAAAATTAATAAACTCTTAGTTAATATATCTCAAGAAATTCACTGCTATACCCAGGTTTGGAAAATCAAAAACTGAAACAAAATATACAAATATTGTGGAAACAAATCCTGGAGATATTCTTACAATTGGATGAGCAAGCAGTTCTCCAAAATTGTAGATGTTGTCTCCTAAAAGGGCAGCGAGTGAAAGATCAAATGCCAAATCCTAAAACAGACAATAAAACAGTGAAATAACATGTAATGATGCATGTGAACACAATTTAAGGACTATAAAACAGAAATTCACTCTAAATGAATTCATTAGTAGAAACAAAATTTTACAATTGCAATGTACACCAAAGCGATAGAGAATAACATAATTTTGCTTTCTGAGACAACATTATAATAAATCAAGGACCGGCCCAATCCAAGGATTACTTAAACAGAAAAATCGAATGGTGGAACTACAATTACACTACTTTTAGTGCAAAAAGCAGATGACAATACAAAATATCCAAAACTTGGAATCATTGATAAAACAAGGCAATCCACACTCAAGGGGGTAACTTAAATCTACCTCATCTAGAAGACCCAAGGGTGGTTTATTAAGCAAAAATATTCATTGTCCCAATTATGCTCATGTCCTTACTGTTTGAATATTAGAATCTTCTAGTCTTTTGGGTTCTAACAAATGAATATGCTCTAGTCCTGAATCACGAGACCTCATTTTCTGTTAAACTGATCTTTCATATTTTAAATGACAGATAAACAGATTATAGGTCCTAAAATTTTAATACTAGTCACATTTTAGTCTCTTAACTATCATACTATAAAAGAACTTTCAAAACACATCAAACTAGTAGAACAACAAAGGAAAAGATAAAACTTTCAGCACATACATAACCAAACAAATGTTTAGTTAAGCCAGAATAACATCCTAGTGGAAAATAAGCTGCATTTATTCATAAAAGATCTTCGCAAGATACCTTTTTCATGCTCTATGCAGGCTCACATATATTTGATAATAGGAAAAATAAGTAGGGGGGGAATAAAGCACAGTTACCGCATAAAATACTGGTAGAGGTAAGGTACCATGAAAGGCAATATGTGCAAATGAAAGCACAAAATGAAACATAACACTAGCATGTTCGGAGATGGTGATATAGACTCTAGTGTAAGCACATACCAGCTTGAATGAATCCGAGAGGGACTCTACTGATGTATAGGCCAAATAAAGAAGAGAATTTTTATAAAACTCAGCAAACTCTTGACGATACTTATGGTACTGAGATGAAACCCAAAAATAACTAGCATACACGGAAGGATCAATATCAGTCATACTATCCAGTGTACTTTTTCCATCCTCTAGAAGTTTCTTGCACTCTTTTTGATCCCCTTGTTCGAGCTTTAAGACGGCAATTTGCATCTTAATGTACAGAATTGGCTCATCAATGCGAAGTTCTCTAGTTCCAACAAGCTTTTCAATTACACCTTCAAGATAACTGATGGCAGCTTCTTTCTCTCTGTACTGCCGAGAAACTATAACCGCGAAGTGTCCAAGTTTGAGAAGATTAATTTTGGTCTCGAAATCAGAGATAAAATTGTGATATAACTGTATCAGAGCATCGCCAGCCTGAAATGTGAAACAATAACAAAAATGAGACTTTGAGGTATACATGCACAATTCAACACTTCCTCAAAAAAAAACAAAAACAAACTATTGAGTAAAGCATGAGTTAGAATTCCACAAAATTTCCTGATTGAGCATAAACCTCCAAACCCTAATTTCCCAATAAAAACAGCAATAATTTCATCCACTGAAGATACTAGTTCGAGCAACGCAAAAACCTTAACTAAGCTTTACCAAACCCTGAATTTTCAATTCCACTACAAGTAAACCCTAAAAACCCCTTAACTTTTGTAACAATCATAAAATGAGCCACTCAACATCCCCAGGAGATCATTAAAAACCTCTACAAGGCAATCAAAAATCACGGAAAGAAAATGAACAAGCCACAGCAAATAATAAAAGCAGAAAATGAAAAAATTGAAGTTAGGGAAGGAGAAGGAGTTTAGGACCTGAAAGACAGCAAGAGCAACGAACTGCTCGAGCTTGAGAGTGAGCTGATGCCAAAGCTTCTTCTGATAGAGATCTGCAAGGGAATTGTACCAGTCAGCGAGCTCGGGATGCGCGTTTCGCGATGATTCCAAATACTCTAGAGCGGCCATGGATGACTTGGCTTCGACTCAGATTTGCAAGGGAAGTAAGGAGGAGAAAACAAATAAAAGAAGTTTGTGTCTTGACCAAAAAGAAAAGAATATCGATTTTTTAAATTATTATTTGAGTTTTGGTTAATATTATAAAACAAGCAATTTTAAAAACCAACAGCCACGTGTGCATCCATTTGGTTGAAAATTAATAATGTTTATTTGACTCTTTTAAGATTGAGAAGAGAGGAGGATACGGTGAATGAACAGTTGCAACATAATGATGATAATGAAGAACGAAACCCCCACAGTAAACCAATCATCATTATTCCATCAACTAATCCTAACCCATATGAATTAACTTGAAAGCAAAGCAAAGGTCACTCTTGCTTTTCAATTCAATCTCTTTATCACCCCATTTCTCCCCCTCCACCAACAAACCATTACCCAACCAGAAATGGTGCTAGTAACCTCCTCCTTCACATCACTTGCTTTCTTTCTTCTTCTTCTTTTCTCCTTTGCACTGACTCGTGCAATGCCTCCAGAATCGCATAAACATACATGGCAAAGATTCAACCATGGAAGCTTTCGTGGGCCGCGCAAACACCTTGTTAATCCGACGGTCAAGCATCCATTCCGGCTTCCCAACATGCCTTCATAGCCTTTTTTCTTTTCCCTTTGTCTGTGTTTCAAGCTTGTGTTTGTGTTTGTGTGTTCAAGTTTGTGTCGAAGCCTTGATATTATTTATGTCAAGTGTTGGGTATTTGAGATGTTGAAGCTTGCATCATGTTTTGGCCTTTTCAACTTGCGAAATGGGTGTAGCATGTCAAGAGTAAGAGAGGTTAAAGATCTGTCAATCTGCTCATTTTATCCTGTTTTTCTGTCTGAATTCAAACCAGACTTTGTAAATAAATTGAAGAGTGACATTTTCAACAATCAATAATAGCATTAAAATTTCAATGTTTCATTATCCTTCGTTGATCAATATTGATGTTAGAAGAGTCTTATAAATGAGAAACTAGCATCCGTAATTCCTTGGTATTCGTGGAGATCATGCATGCATTCCATCGAATTGGTGGACTCTAAATGTCAAAAAGTTAGACACAATCTCCCAAATTAACAAACTCGCAAAAGCAACATGGGTTTTAATTCCTAACTAGATCCTTAATGGTTATCCGCTTCCACTTTAGATGCTAACCACCAAGCCCTCTGGGAACCGGATCCAATGGTAATTGTTTGTACGCCAGTTCGATACGGGTTCCTTCAAAAATGGACATACCAGAGTTGCTGTACAATCACATTCTTGATCTAAACACCGAAACTAGTCATAACTGTTAGTCACAGTCATTCTCCACATAGTTCACACACGGTAGCTAATTAGTCGACATCGACCCAACAGACATGACAGTCCGGTGTCATCTTTGATGAGGATGAGCTCGGAATAGGAGTAACATTCCCCCAGCTAATCGACATTCAACGAGGAAGAAACAAGTCATAGCAAATGGTAAACATGCGAGAAATTAAGTACTACATAGTAAACAACTGATCACAACATCAAGCATATGTTTCATTTCCACATAAATTGTTAATTTTACAATAAAGCAAGGTGATTATGCTATAAATCATCTCGAAATGCACAAATTGAGCAAAAGCTATATTGAACAATGTGCCACTTATGTAAAGTTATGTTTAATTCGTAAACTGGCTCTGGGTTTTAAATCCCAGATGCCTGACATTCTTCAAGTAGATTCAGTAAACTATGTTCAGGGGCACTCATGGATGGTAAAATCGATCTATTGGTTTGGGCGGGAGGTGGCTTCATCCCAGCAGATTCAGATTCGACAGCCCCACTTTCTTTCGTAACTGGCAAGTCACCCATCCTCCGCACGGATGCAGATACTCGTTCTTTCCATATTCTTCCATCCTAATGTGTGGATAACGGAGTATCAAAATATATTAAAGAGAGCAGTTGTCATCTAAAACAATCAAGCATGCATAGTAAAACAGGCAAGTCGTAATATAATTCAACACACAAAATGCACCCAAAATTACAACCTCACATCACAGAAGTACCAATAGAGTTTTCCTCGTTTCTTAACAGCTACATCATCTCTTTTATCATTTTATTTCCAGATGGCCACCATTCTCAAAAGTCACAAGCCAGGCTTATTTAAAGTAGCCCTAAGAGCTACATTGACTGAAGATGGTATTTCCTTCAGTTTGTTGCTAATCGTATCGTCCAATTTGATCCCCTCATTTCTTCACTCAGTTGTGATTATACATCAATATGCCAGCAACTAGAATAAATCAACTGAGCAGGCCTAAATAATGATTCTGGCATTATCTTCCAAGAATAGGTCAACTGAGAATTTATGTATCGCTAAATATCACTAAGAATTTCATTTCTTTGTTGTGTGATCTAGATTTAATGAACCAGGAACAAGGGATTTAGAATTAAAACATTCATCTTTTTTAGTGAAAGACAGGTAGAATCAATTTAACTGCGCCTTCACCGAAGTTGATTAACACGAATTCTCCTTTCCCATTCAACATGTTCTAAGTTATATCCTAAGAAAAATGTAAGGATGCTCGCTAGTTAGATGACTTTCTTCATGTAAGTTTACAACTCCACACTGATTCCATCCCTTTATTTATGCCATTCACTTTCTAATCAGCACATCAAAGGGTGTGTATAAATCGGGGCTAAAGAATTGAGACTAATAGTTACGAGAGTAACATTTAAGAATGCAATAGCACTATGCTATATATAATACGAATCCCTAGAGTTTCAGTTACTTCTCTTTTGCCCTAATCGGTTTCATCAGTCAAAATATCAACAAAAGCATCAGAAAAGATGCATCACAGGCAACGGAATCTTCTCAGATGCACCCTAATCGGTTTCAATATATACGGGGAGGGGGAAAATTAAAACAAAGAAAACACTTACATTAAGAACGGAAGGTTCAGGGAGTGGGCATTGGATTGGTTGATCAGTGTCAAGAGGCTCAATCGGATGCTCAACTGGCTTAAACTCCACCGCTACCTCAATCCCATGAACAGCGGGGGTGACGGTGGCTGCCCTGGCGACGTCCGTGTTAGGAGGCAATACTTCCCTATCGTCCTACACCATGGAAATCAACTCATTAAACAAACTCTAAACATTCAAATTAACCAAAAAAATAAATACGAAGAAGATAAACAATCTGTACCATGGAAATGGAAGAAATTTAATAGAAGAGGGGATAAACACTGAAGAGAAACGAGACTTACAAGGGCACTTTGAGCTCGTCTATGGGCAACTCTGCCAACAGAAAACCTAGAGAAAATACCCACCATTTCTGTATGCACTAGCTTGTGTTTTTCCTTTCTCTCTTTCAGTAAGCAAGAAACATATAGACACGAAAGAGCAAAGGAAAAGAAAAACAAAACGAACAAAAACTACATTTATATAAAGGCAATGATTGGGGAAGAATTAGATTCTCTTGGTTGTGAGAGAGGAAGAGAAAAGAAGAAGAAGAAGAGGATGATAGGGGTGGCTTTTGCTTTTCTCATGTTTGGTTGGCGTGAAGGGCTTTTGTCCGTTGTTTCCATTCCATTCTACGCGTCTTTTATTATTATTATTATTTGTTTTCTCGCCTCAAAAATAAAATTCCAGTCCTCGATTACCCCAGCCCATAGTCGGAAGGCCGCCTCTCCCTGCCTCTAAATGGGTCGAAAGCCATAAATGATGTGGGTTGGTTGGTGGACCACATCTCAATTCACTATGTTCCAAGTCAAAACATACATTACCCTTTGAATGCTTCTAATAGGAGGCATCAAATCAATAAAATGCAAATTGTGTCACGTACACTCTAAGTCCTTAATATATTACACCCATGTCTTTGTTTTTTGAATTTAATCAAATCGTAAGAGTTTACCTTTTCCCACAATTAATATATTTATTTTTAAAACATTCCACTTGCCATTAACTGTTTTATAACGTCTCCATGTCATTCACTGTCATTAGACTACGAAAAGTGTCACGTTTGACTTTCCTTTTTTTTATTTGAAACATCATCCACTTGAATTATCATTACCATAATTACAATAATAAAATTATTAGAATAAAAAAAATTAATAATTTAATAAATATAATTAGCATTATAAGTATTTGTTTTATAGGTATTGCACAAAAATGTGATATTAAATGATAAGATATTAAAGCTTTACCCACATATAAAAATACATTTAAATGAGATTAAGAATATCTAGGTAGTGTTTAAGCTTTAAAATACATATATGTGATGTGTATTAATAAGAGGGGTAATACTTTTGGTAAGTAAATATTATAATATAAAGAAATGATAACAAGTTAATTATTCCAATAGATATACAGTAAAAAAATGATGACCCTTATCTTGACTTAGGCTATGGAATTAAACCATCGCATGAGGCTGGATCCTTAATACAAGTATTGGAAGATTGAAGAATATAGGTGTTCAATTATACCAACTAAAGATTGAATCTTTAACACAAAAAAGAAAAGGAAAACGAGCCTTGAAATATGGTCTCATATGAGCAACTTGTTGGTAGTCATTTGATAATTAAAGAAGAGTATTTGTATATGTGTAAACATATTACAATTCTTGTATGATCAAAGACGAAACTATTTCTAGATGTAGCTTGTAGAATTAAAAAGAAAGAAAGAAAGAAAGTTGGCCAATAGGGATATAGAATTTTGAATATTACTGGCTAGCATCTACTGCTTATGTATGCATGTGGTTGATAATGTACAATGAAGCAGTTGAGTTTCTTATGAGGAAATAATAAAATATAACAATTTATACACTTTTAAAACCCAATAGCGGACCTTGTATATGCACATATTAATGTTCATGATGTAAACTAACACTTAGTGATCCAACTTAATTAATATGTATAAATGGATCAAGGAGTAGCATAGTCTTCCCTTTCAAGATGCCAATATCAAACACAATTAACATATGCATGTAACTACTATCCATGAAGGACATTAGTAAAAAGTACATGAATCAATGAATTTCTTTTATGTGTGATTTAGACAATAAATTGTAATAGAAACCTATAACGTTATAGAAATCATTTGAGCACATGTTATGAAGACTTAAATGTGTTATAGCAAAGTACATATGAAGTACTGTTAGGCTGATTTAATCAAATAAAAAAAGGGTTGCTAAGTTACGAAATTCATAATTTCAATGTTAGAAACCAACTAAACTACCT
>CANYBF010998789.1:0-11075 GCA_948192965.1 Dalechampia spathulata | reverse complement strand
AGGATCTCCAAACTATCCACACAAGTCAAGAGATCAAGTTAGTAATCCAGATTATAAAATTAAATCATTTAGAGACTAGTAAAATGATTTAGAAAGGAGAGTAGAAAGGATGTTTGATTCGCTTCTTCTAAGTGAATCTCCTTCTTCTTTTTCTTCTTGTGTTCTTTTAGCTTCAGTTTTTCTTGAAAGAAAAAGGCTGCTGTATTTTTCTAGAAGCCATTAATCATATAATTGTATTCTCTATTATTAAATAATAAAAGCCCTAAACCTAATGTAACCCTAACTAGGTTTAAGGTTACTTAGGTAATTTTGGTATAACATATTATTACAATTGGGCTTTTATTTCTTTAATAATATAATACTTATTCATCTCATATGAATAAGTCTTATAACAATTATATTGGGTTTAAGTTAATGTAAGCCCATATGGGCCATGTGACACTCACATTGGGCCTAAGTCCATTTAAGTCCGTATAAGGCATGCATTCAACCATACCAACTTAAATCACTTGTATCTTGAGTTATACTCATCAGAATTAAGTGATCTTGGTGTCAAATCGAAGATCTTTTCATTCTATATCAAATGAACATATAAAATATAGGTTATCTTATAATAATATTTCATTAACATCCATTCTAAGTTCTTGATCTCTTAACTTTTAGTGTTTGACCTTTTGGGTTCCTGAAAAGTTGGCAATATATAAATTCATATGTAAATCAAAAGCGATGTCTAGTCATACATCATGACTACCTAAAATGTCAAGAGGTCATAAGTTTGACTACAACCCTTCCATATCAGATCCCATGCAATAAACTTCTTTCACCATCCACTATCTCATTTAAGTTTAAGTATGGATTAACGTCAACTCAATGCATAATCAAATGCGTTAGATCATGCCCTAAATTGATGTTTCATGTTCTACAATCTTTATTCCCAAAATGTCCTTATGAACTCATTCATCAATGGATATTCCACTCTGGCCAGAGATTCTCTGAATAAAGATGTAACATGAATCAATTAGATAAAACCCCTACAATTAATTTGGGGTGGTGAATCCTTTATTGATAAACAAATACCTTCAACTACTTCACATTATATCCAATCTCCAAGTCATGAATGCCTCCTATGAAGGAATAAAACATAGGAGTCAAAACATAATGATCCATAATTAAGATAACCTTGTTATCTCAAGTCTTAAGGATACTTGCACTACTGATATGAGTGAGATATATTTCACAGACATAGATTAATCATCCATATGAAATCTCACCGGTAAGGTCTCTAATGAGTCAGTCCCCTACTGCCCATCCATATGTTCACTTTAGACAACTCATGTCATGATGAATGAGAATCATCCCCTAAGGAAGTCAAACATGTGCTGATCTTAACTGAATAATATCTATTCTTATTAATACATTGATCTGGGTGGATTTAGATATTGAACATTTACATACAATAAGAATCTTATTTCATAAACTCTTTATGAATTCCCTTGTACTGTTTCAATATCATGGAATTCATTATTTAATTAAAAGCCTTTCAAGCTAATCAAATAATGAATAATGCCTTTCATTGATTAAAACGTTCAAGTACAATAAAACATGATGCTATAGAGCATACACTAACAATTGGCTTATACTTAGGATGTTGAATTTAAATATTTTGACTAGTGAGACATCCTTGATACAAGGTGTTGATCAAACATCTCCTTTTCCAGTACTTTTGCTTTGATTTTATCTCTAAAGGTGACATTGTCATTTGTTTTTATCATTATTCTAGTGAATTTTCTTTTATTACTAATCATATGCCTTAAATAAGTCATATCCATGTACCATTTCTCAGTATCATCCTTGCTTGTTAGGTAAACCTACAACTAACTAGCTATTTTTAAGTACCCAATGTGTGTTGGGTCCGATTATGTTAGTATTAGTTTGAGTTCCCTTAGGTACCCAAACCTTCTTACCATTCAAACTACCTTTCTCCAAACCATAAATATAACAATAATGTACATAATAATTACAATAAAAACACCTTATGTTTGAATTATAAGCAATTGTTCTTTTTGAAAAATATTATCTTTTTCTTGAATTTCAAACATATGTATCATTGCATACTTATTTTCCTTGAAGAACTTCCAATCTTAATTTGTAAACCTCTTTTTCATTATTTAGATTTTCAAAATCATTTTTCCAAATGTTATTATTCAAAACTAGCTCACTAATTTTAGATTTCAATTTTTCGTTCTCAATTTTCAAAACAAAATTTTCTTCTTAATATATTCAAAATCCTTTTTCAAACCATAATAATTTTTAGCCAATTTTGAAAATTTAGAAAACAATTCTTTAAAACCTTTTTAAGATCATGGTAAGATTGATTTACTTATTGTTGATCATCTTCACTTTCACTTTCACCATCCCTTTTTGTTATAAAGCATATGTATTGTTACTTTTTGTTCGGATTCAAATTATAAACTCAAGTTATCATCATCACTCTATATAGCCACCATAGCCTTTTCTTCTTTGAATCTTCCTTCTTTATTTTTGGACATTTTGGCTTGATATGTTCAAGCTCATTATACTTATAGCATAAAACTTCTTATTATTCTTTCTTTGAGTGGTACTCATCCTTTGACTGAAATTTTTTCTTTCTTCTTCTTTTTGAATACTTATCACCTTTCTTAAAATACTTTTTAAATCCTTATGACAACGTAGCAATATAATCATTATCATTATTTGAATCTTTATCATTTGATAAAGCCTTAAATGCAATAGTCTTTATCTTCTATTATTTATTTTGTTCCCTCTTTTTATTAAGAATGATTTCATGTTCAAGTAACAAGCCAATAAGTTCATCATACGTAAGCTTAGTAACAAGCCAATAATTTTGGATTCATATTTCTCAAGAAATAATCTAAGGATTTTCTTCACTTAGTCTTCTTGCAAAATACATTTTCCAAGATTCTTTAGCTTGCTCGTTATGTTTATAAATCTAATGCTCATTTATGAAATATTCTTGCTAAGTTGCATAGAAAATATTTCATAGTCATGCAATAAATGTTTATCTTAACTCTTTGATCTAATTTATTCCTTCATAAGTAGCTTGAAGTTTCTTCCAGATCTGTTATCTTATAGTACAACCAGAAACATGATTATATTCATTAACATTAAAAGCATAATGTAAAATATTTACAACTTTAAAATTAGCTTAAATAACCTTTCAATCAACATCTGTATATTTACTTTCATTCAACTTAATCAGAAGTATAGCACCAAACAAGATGCTTTTCCAGCATTCAATGTCAATCGATTAAATAAAGTTCCTCATTCTAGTATTCCAATATGAGTACTTTTTTCCATTTAATAAGGGAGGTCTTGTTGTTGAATGTCTTTCAATATTTAGAGTAAGAACCCCATTACTACTTAATTGATAGAGACAAACTAAGACTGTTAAATCTATAAAATAGAGATAAACTATGATACCAAATGTTAGTCCTAAAAGCAATGATCAAGAGAGGGGGTGAATTGATAGATTTTAAGATTTAAAACAATTTTAGCAAACTATTTTCAAAATTAGTAAATTATTTTTGAAACCAGTAAGCTAATATGAACTTTAGTAAATTTTTTTTAATAAAATAAAATACTAA
Organism: Dalechampia spathulata; assembly: GCA_948192965.1. NCBI lineage: Eukaryota > Viridiplantae > Streptophyta > Magnoliopsida > Malpighiales > Euphorbiaceae > Dalechampia > Dalechampia spathulata. The sequence goes on along the minus strand of CANYBF010998789.1, from coordinate 7,431 downwards.
ACAAATCAATTTAAAAATAAATTGATTATTTTTTACCAAACTCCCCTTCAAAAAACAATAATTCGATTAAATTAAAGCCTTTTAAGATAAGATATTTAAAAATTAGCAGGCTAGAAAATAAAAGGAAAGAGAAAAAATAATGAGCACATGATATATAGTGGTTCGAACTAAATGCCTACATCCACTCTCCTAAAATCAATGTTTTAAGGCTCTACTATATTAAAACACTACAATAAGTTTTCAAGGCTAACTTGCAACCTTTACAATCAAGAGTTTTCAATAAGCTAACTTGCAATTTTTTCATGTTTTAGTAGGCTAACTTGATAACCTCAAGTTTTTATAAGCTCACTTGTAACCTCTTCAAGTTTTTCATAATTAAGCTTACTTGAAAATCTCTTACAATAGATGAAAATTTTAAGAATATGATTTCTCACAATCCTTACAAAACCTATTGAAAAGATTGAGAATAAATATTCAAAATGAAGCTCTTTAGAAAATTATTTTAGATGTATATTAATTTAATCTTTTTCTTATCCAAAATCTATTGTATTTTTTAACTTTAAAACTCATGTATTTATACTTACCAAAATGATAGTTATATTTTATAAATATATAGAGTATAAATATGTAAGCTAATCAAAATTAATTTGAAAATAGCTTTCTATTATGTTAAATTAACAAGCTAGATTTACGTGACAAATAGATTTATTACGAAAATTGATTTTTGAAAACTTAACATTTTCAGAAAATGAAAGTATATCCAAAATCATTCTATTAAAAAGAGAATTTTATATTTTGAAAGATATTTGATTTGAGCTCCATAAGGTATAATTATTCTCAAAAATGTTTTAACAAAATTTCTGAGATACTTTATTAAAAATAATCTTCCAAAAATCCTCCTTAAAATCTTCATAATATATGTTGGATGACTTCCATGAACGTAGCTGATTTTTTGAATTTTCATATCAACCTAAAATGCTTCCTTCTTATATAATTTAATATATTTAATTTTTGAAAAATCAATTATATTAAATATGTAATAAAAAATTTTAAAAATAAAATAAAATCAAAAAATATCTTTAAGAGATAAGATAATAATGTTCTTTCAAGCATTATTTTCATGTTTTCCCCTTCAAACTTTAGCATATCATATAGTATTTTACACATTTCATACCATCTTATGTTTCATACTCATATTCTGCATTATTAGTATAATTCAATACATTTTCCTCATATTTTACATACTTTACATGTTATTTTAGTTTTAATATTAAATTCTTACGTATAATTCCATTTTAGTTTTTAATTTAATTATGTTTAGCTTTAGATTTCATATTCTATAGTATCTGACACTCATTTCATGCATTAGTATACTAGATCTAGGTTCCATGGGTCATGTTTTAGTCATACAACTTGTGGTAGGCACATTTTACCCTTTTAAAAAATTGTATTTTCATGCCAAACAAGTCTTACACGACTCGTGTAAAATTTCACATGAGTTGTGCGAATTATGGTTCTTTCAAAAATCATCTTATCTCCTTTAACGAGTCTTACATGACTCATGTAAAATTCCACACGAGTCATGTAGAATGCGGCTTCCTTAAATTTTCCTTCATTTAGATCAATTCAAGCTTCACATAAGTAGTGTAATTTTTACACAACTCGTGTGACTCATTTAGGACACTTTATTTCATTATTTTACTAACTGTAGGATCATATAAATGGAGGGGTGATTGTTATGAAGTGAACTAGTAGTTTTATTCAACTACTCTACTACAAGCATATAGGTTATTGTAGTACTGTATCAATCCCATAAGGATTTATTATTTATCCATCACTCTTTGATTTCTAACTTACTTAAGCAACAATGATAGGTTGATATATCATATGTAATCAATCAATTATAAAACAAGTATTTAAAGAAGTCAAATAGAATCAATGTTAAGAAGATGAAAATAGTATTAAGAAACATAGGAATTGAAATATGAATCACCAAGTCAATATAATGTTCATGTGCTTATTGCTACCCAAGATATCCAAATCATCAATCTTCCTCTCTCAAGGCAAAACCGATTAAATTAGCATCAATCTTCCTCTCTTGAGGTAAAACTGACTAGATCTCTATTAATCTCAGAATCACTCTCTTGATCTATTTCCCTCAATTAAAGAAACCATAAAGCAATCATACAGGAGCTAAGTGATGTGTACCTCTCTTACATACTAGCTTAACTTGAATATTTAAGCATTTTATAACTCAACTCTCATTGCAATTATAAAGCATAAGATTTGATCTCTCAACATAAATATCTAAAATTAAACATTCATAGTAATTTGAACAAGCACAATCAATTATCCCAACAAAGGATTTCAACATTCAATTCCTACAATAAATAGCTTAGCTACTCATGGATAAAGAGAAACAACAAGAAATGAATAGAACAAGGAAGAACACTCTGCAGAATATGGGATGCCCTTACCACACCTTGACTCCTTCTTTAATTTCTTGAGTGGAGGTAACACCTTGCCTCATCTTGAATTTATCAATTTCTTTGCCCATTAGTCTCTCTATATTGTGGATTCCATTGCTCATTAAATCTCTTTTAAAGCCTTTTATTTTTATTCCCTATGGAACCCACTTCCTCCACTCAATCTTCTACAAAAATCATGTTTTAAATTACCTATAATTAAAGAGTCACAATTATGACTTTTGGAGTCATGATCATGACTTGTTGAAGTGATTCTCTCGGCTTTGAATGCTTCTGTCACGATCATGACTTTGAATGTCATGATCGTGACTTGCTTCAAAATGTCTCCTCCTTGTTCTTGCTTCTATCATGATCATGGCTTTGAATGTCACGATCATGACTTGAGTTTTTATGCTCTAAAATTCTTCATTTCTCCTTGATTGGTCTTCTAACTCTACACACTCAACAAACACATCAAATTCCATAAAAATAAAGTAAAACATAATAAAATAAACATCAATTATTAACTTTTAAAATGACTAACACATCATACAAATTGACATACATCAACATCTCCACACTTAAATCTTTGCTTGTCCTCAAGCAAAGATAAAATAACACAAAATAACAAAATTGTAATATACTCATGATATGGCAATTTGTATTAATCAATTTGGACATTCTTAACTTGAAATCACTCCTCTTATGTAATCCTCTCATAAAATCAACACATCGTTAGGTATTAAGAAACTAGAAATGTTTAACTTAGATAATCAAGTTTAATCATTCATACAATTGCACTAGTAAATACAATATAACTCATCATCTTTTGCCTAGACATGAAGTATGAGTAATTTAATTTACTTTTATTCTTGATTTGATTGAGGATCATAAGGTTTTTGCTCTTTTTTTTATATTTTTCTTTTCCTTGTTGTTTTATTTTTACTTTTGGCTCTTGTTCAAGAGGTAGGTCTTTCTCATCGAGTACCCCACTCTTTTAGCGACGGTCCCCGGTTACTTGACATACTACCTTCGATTACTTGACATACTACCTTTGCTTAAATGGCTACTAGCGTTGTTCTTATCACTAAGGCTAGTTTTAGGCACCTCTAATGATAGCATAACAATTAGCTTTTGCCCTGTTTGGCTTATTATTTTTATTTTCTTTTGCTTTCCTTACTAATTTCCTCAATATTCTACATTTTAAACCACCACATCACATATCTTATGGATTTTCCAATAAGTTATACTCTATTTTCTAGTGCAATTATAAAAGGATTAAGCTTATTATCTAGGCTAAACATTTATACCTTCTCGATCCAAATAATTTATTAAGTTTATGATAGAATTATTCAAATCAGGGTGCTCAAGAGTTAAATATGTCCATTCTCAAAATACTTATGCCATATATAAGTAATTACATAATCACAAATCACAAGCACACAATCATGCAAAAAATATAAAGTAAAGCATGCAAAATGTAAATCACATATGAACATACTTAAACAAAACACATAATAATAGAAAACAAACAAGCAATCATAGAAAACAAACACACACAAGCGTTCCTATACCTAGAGAACACATTATCCTCAATGTGGAAACATAAATCACACAAAATTGAAAATAAGCAAAAGATAAAAATTAACCAAACAAAGAAGTGAAAGGTTGGAGTTTAGTTACCTGGTGGAGGGGGAGGAGAGCTAGGCAGAGAAGGAGTGGGGGATGGGACATGGATGCCAAAGAGTTTGAAAAACTTTAGCATCTTCTTCCTTTGATATCGCTACTCTCCACGAATATCATTCACTATTGCCTCTACCCGTATAAGGCGAGCGACATTCTCATCATTGCCTTTCTCCTACCTCATTAGCAGTGCCTCAATAGAGTTATCTACTATTACTCTAGCTACTTGCTGTTATTGCTGCTCCTCTTATCCTTGCATCTGCTCTTCCTCCTTAGCAACACTCTTTGCTTCGTCATCATCCTCATCCTTGTCTAGGTTAAGGTGCCTTTGCTTGACGCCGTCTTGGTTGCCATATGCCTTGAATTATGCACCTCACTTATAAGTAAGCCCTATATCTTGCAAGTACTTAGAAGAAAATTTATTAGATGGTAAAAGTGTTAGGTTAGATAGGTCCACATCAAAGTAATTAGCAATGGCAGTGATAACGTGACCTAGTCCTAACTTTTTACTTTACGGTCTAACCATTCACATGAATCTTTTCATAAGGTGAAAGGTGGTATAGTAAGCATGATTATTAAGCATGCACCAAAGTGGGAAGAGTTCTTGTTGGTATACCTTGTTGTTCTCTATTTTTTCAAAAATAGAGACAGCTAAGTACTTGTGTAATAGAATAAGGGCAGGTAGCAGGTTGGGGTATTATGAGCATTGTATGGTAAGTTCCCTCCCGTAAGTTCATTCCAAAAAACTTTAGGCCTAAATTCAGCATGGGAGGAAGTTAAACCTTATTGGGGTAGGTTTAATACATCTTCTATCATTTGATAGGTCATTTTCATAAGTTTCCCTCTCATTTTAAATCTAATTTGACCAAGTCGATTGTCAACAAGGTCACAAGTGGTGTAGAACTCATGTGTGAGTTCTCTACATACATAATGCTCATCAATAATGAAGTTGCCCCAACCTAACTTGGAAGCAAATGCTTTTAAGGAAGTAAGGGTTTTAATTGCTTAAGGAATTACCAATCAAAATACCTTGGAAGGATAAGTGGCTTTTTACATACTTGGAGGTATTTCCTACCTTCTTTCAGGGAATATATGGGCAAAGGAGCATTATATTGATTGGTGATGTTTGCTACAGAAGGTTTAAGGGCCTTTCCTTTATCTTGTAGGAGCTTGGCAACGTGCTTTACTCATCTAGAAATTTTTACAATTGAATCCCAAGCACTCTCCATCAAAAGGCATAATAAAATATCAAGCTTTAGTTCATTTTAGGTTTGGTCACGATCGTGACTTTGAGAGTCATGATTGTGACATTCAATTTTGCTCTTCCCCTTCTTTTCATTCTTTTACTCAAATCATAAAATCAACAAGGTAAATGGAAAATCATAATATAGACAATCAAAAATATTCTAATCTCATGCCCAAATCATTCTCCAAATAGCACAAATCATTCCTCTGATTAAAACCTAAAATTACAAAATTAAGAAATCAAGAATAAGAGAGAGAGAGAGAGGACTTACTTTTTATTTAATAAAGATTGAAAATTAAAATGCTGTAAAATCAAGTAATCTATGTGCTAAGATAACAAAAAGATGAAAAAAATCAAATTTAGGAAGAAAGAAGAGTGTTTTGGGATTTTGGGTAAAGTGAGTTTATGTTTTAGAACTTCCCTTTCTTATACTTAGCTAAATTTTAAATGCTGGAAATCGGGTTTGGAGTTGTTAACACGATCATGACATTCAAAGTCATGATTATGACTTGCCTTAGAAAGTTTCTATCACAATCATGACTTACAATGTCATGATCGTGACTTGCCTAAAAAAATTTTCTTTAGCTCATCTTGTCTCAATATTCTATCATGATCGTGACTTTCCTTTACTTCCTTATTTTATTTCATTTCTTTCTCTTTTCTTTTTCCTTTGATTTTACACTATTAAAACACACATGATTGAATTTAAAAACATCATTTAATATCATCAAACACATAAATTCAAAAATGTTACAAACACCCTATAATAAAATTTAAACAAAATTAAAACTTAGAAGAAACATCATGCACATGAGACGTATATACATGCTAAGTTTAAGGTCATTAGCTGGACCTTACCTCATTCCGGGTGTACTCTAAAGGTGTTACCTCCTTCGATTTGTTAGTCAAACCTCTAAGGTAAACTTTACATCTCTGCTCGTTCACTTTGAATGTTTCTCCTTTTTAATTCCTTAGTTCAAGTGCTCTATTACCGAAGACTTGTGCAACTTTAAATGGACCACTCCACCTTGACTTCAACTTTCTAGGGAACAACTTTAACCTAAAATTAAATAATAGCACTTTATCACCCATTTTGAAAGATTTTACCTTGATATGTGCATTGTGCCATTGCTTGGTCTTCTCCTTATACAACTTAGCATTCTTATATGCTAAGTGTCTCAGCTCTTCAAGTTCATGTAGTTGTAACAACTTCCTTTCTCCTGCCTTTTTAGGTCATGATTCAGAAACCTAATTGCCCAGTATGCCTTATGCTCAAGTTCCACTGGTAGATGATAAGCTTTACCATAAACCATCCTATAGGGAGTTGTTCCTATAGGTGTTTTGAATGCTGTGCGATATGTCTAGAGGGTATCTGTCACACTCGGACTAGGTGTGCCATGCTCCCGTAGGATAGTTAATGATTCCCTACGAAAGAAAATCATTAACTACCCCACAAGGGAAGAACCATCATATAAAAATTCCTATGCATGTGAGTATAATAAGTAATATTATGCAGACAAAGAGACTCAGGGCATAACACGACATACACATATAACTACGGCCAGCTGAAAGATAAACAAGAACATGAATATAATTACATCTTATTCTAAGTTCTTGTCTTCTCATATCCTTGCTGAATGGTTATCTTGGGATCCGTATTCATGCGCTGCTACAACCTGCGTCCATCAAATGACGAATGCTGAGTAATTTACTCAGTGGTGCTATAACAGAACATATAGCAATATACAAAGACAGGTGATATAAGCCAAACCTTTACCATTATACTATAGACCCGCGTTACCTGCAATACACGTAAAACTCTGTGTATGCCACATATAGAATTACACTTAGATCATGAATCAGTATCAATGATCCCATGTCTTGTCACCTCAACTATAACATAAACATATATATATAGACCATATCTCATATGGTCATATAACAACCATAAACACATAATCATATAACAACCATGTCACATCTTCACATATTCATCATACGCACATTCACGTCGTAATGCAATATGGTATGTCCCAT
>CANYBF010998284.1:0-11683 GCA_948192965.1 Dalechampia spathulata | reverse complement strand
GAAGAAGGTGAAATGGGAATATGGTTTCGCAGAGAAAGAAGAAGGAGAAGACGATGATGAGTGTAAACTTGGAGGTGATCTCAGAGCATTGGTCATTTTGCTGTCGCAATTTACACAATTTGACCCCTCAAATTGAGTTGACGTGGTTGTCAATCTTTTGTTTTCTCACGCCTGAAATGCTTCTATTCCGGAAATAACACCCCCCCACGATATTAGTAAACAACATTTCTTAGTTTTCAATTCCATAATAGAGTATTGAATTACTAGTTGCTAGATCTTAATGGATACTGGTTTTTAAATTTATATTATGATTAAATTGTCAGTTCTTCATAAGTATAATTTAAAATGGAAACTGAGCATAGGTAGCAAATCTTAGTTCAGACCACAAAATCAGTCTCAGTTGGAAAAAAGTAGAATTGACTTTTGAAAATCCTTTGGTACCTGGAAAAATCAGCTAAAATGGGGAGGCTGCCTCGAAACTATTGGGTTGGATTTTATGGACTGTAAAATTTCAACATGCCGGGTGGGCGAGCCTGCCTTGTGGGTACGAGTACAGGGAAAGTAGATTAAGAAGAGTCCACATATAGGAAAGTGGAGACTTGTTTCATAAATAATCATCATCAGAAAACAGCACCTACCATATATTTGTTGCTTGTTCAGATATTTTACAGATTAGGTCACATTTTCAAACCAATAATTAAGGCACCATGAAACTGCCTTAAAAGGACATGTTAATTGGACCCCCACAGCAAAAGGACCATACGACATTCTCAAACTAAACTTCTTCTCATGGTAAGATTGTCAGCTTTCTGTAAATATATGAATTCCAGGTGTTTTTTTTTCTTTTGGAGTTGAAACCTGAGAATAATTGGTGAAGCAGGTCTCAGTTTTCTCCACACGACATACCTAACACGCCAAAAGCTTGCCAAGTTTGAACAAAAGGACCATGTCTGACTTTTTCCTTAGAAAAAATAACATGAAATGATATGATAGCAGCAGGAATTTACAACCTCGACTTTGAAAATTTGCTTCAATCTGAAAGCAGGAAAATACCAAATATCTTATGATTTTAGAGATAGCCAAGGCTATCAGAAACTCTTACCGCACCCTTTCCATGTTTTAATTTCTCAATGGCTCTTGCTGTAAGATTGGTTTTTCTAATATGCTTCCATTTGTTCTTCACCTTCCGGACCTTGGCTCAAAATGCAAGCCAATTCATCTACAATGGTTTCCTGGAAGCCGACCTTCATCTGGATGGAATTGCAAATATTCATCCCAACGGTCTGTTGCAGCTAACCAACACTTCAAAACAGAAGATGGGTCAAGCCTTTTATCAATTTCCTCTGAAATTTAGTGCAAATGCTTCCACTTCAGCTGAATCTCTTTCATTTTCCACTATTTTTGTATTTTCTATGGTTCCTGAGTTGCAAAATCTCAGTGGTCATGGCATAGCGTTCGCCATCTCACCTTCTTTGGACTTCAGTCATGCTGTAGCAAGCCAGTATCTGGGACTCCTGAATACCACAAACAATGGTCTTTCTTCCAACCATCTGTTGGCTGTTGAACTTGATACAATTCGCAGCCCTGATGTTAAAGATACAGATCAAAACCATGTAGGAATTGACGTAAACAGCCTGATTTCTGTTCAGTCAGCATCGGCTACCTATTATTCCAACACAGAGGGGATGAACAAAAGCTTGAATCTCATAAGTGGCGATCCTACGCAGGTTTGGATAGACTATGATGAAGCAGAACAATTGCTTAATGTAACAATGGCACCGATCAGTAGCCCAAAACCCAATGAATTGCTCCTGTCAACACCTATCAATCTTTCAGAAGTTTTTCTGGAATCTATGTATGTCGGTTTCTCAGCAGCAACAGGTTCAATTGCAAGTGATCACTATATTCTGGGATGGAGCTTCAGCAAAGGTGGAAAAGCGCAGAACCTTGATGTTTCAAAGCTTCCTGATCTTCCCCCACGCAGGAAAGAAGGAAAGAAACCAGCAGCTTGGTTGATAGTTTTACTTGCAGCGGTAATGGCAGTTGTGACCATAATTGCTGTTGGAATTTACATTATCAGGAGGAAGAAACATGAAGAAATACGTGAAGATTGGGAAAGAGAATATGGCCCTCAGAGATTCTGTTACAAGAATCTATATGAAGCAACAAAAGGCTTCAAAGATAAAGAACTTCTTGGAGCAGGAGGCTTTGGAAAAGTATATAGAGGAGTGCTACCTTCTTCCAATCTCCAAGTTGCTGTGAAGAAAGTCTCGCATGATTCGAAACAAGGGATGAAGGAATTCGTGGCTGAGATTGTCAGCATGGGAAGGCTGAGGCACAGGAACTTAGTGCAGCTCCTTGGCTACTGCAGGCGACGGGGAGAGCTTCTCTTGGTCTATGATTATATGCCTAATGGAAGTCTGGACAAGTTTCTGTTTACCAATGAAAAACCTCTACTTAACTGGTCTCAGAGATTCCGAATCCTAAAAGGAGTTGCATCTGGCCTTCTTTACCTTCACGAAGAGTGGGAACAAGTCGTCCTGCACAGAGACATAAAAGCTAGCAACGTTCTATTAGATGTTGATTTAAATGGACGACTTGGAGATTTTGGACTTGCTAGACTGTACAATCATGATTCCAATCCTCAAACCACCCGTGTGGTTGGGACAGTGGGTTATCTGGCTCCAGAGCTGGCTAGATATGGGAGAGCAACCACCGGCACTGATGTGTTTGCTTTTGGGGCTTTTCTGCTAGAGGTGGCCTGTGGAAGGAAGCCTATAGAGTTTCTAGGACTTCCTGAAGAGATAATTTTGGTAGATTGGGTGATCGAGTATTGGAAAAGGGGAGCTATTGTTGATGCGAGTGATCCTAGACTGCAAGGAAATTATGTCAGAGAAGAAATGGAGTTGGTTTTGAAACTAGGTCTGCTGTGCTCCCACTCTGTGCCCACAATGCGACCTAGCATGAGGCAAATAATGCAGTACTTGGATGGTGATGCTAGTTTACCTGAAACACCACTGGCTGCTGATGCAATCGGGACATTCATGGCTAGTAATGAAGCGTCAGATTTTGTGATGTCATTTCCTTCCTCCGCCCGAGAAGGGTCCGGTGGTTCCTTTTCTAGCGGTGATTCGATCCTCGAGGTGGGACGATGAATCAATCAAACACTGTAATCCTTGAACTTACAAGAAAATAAACAGACACAGAAAACTTACAGTGGTGTAGTCAATACTGTAGTCAATTTAAGCTGCATCTGTTATTTATAATAGGTTAATCTGGTGTCTTGGGTGTCACTGAAAAGCATGCCATAATAAAATTAATTGGTGTTGCAGTTTATTATATCTTTTCATAAAATACTTCCCAATTAACTTCAAAGATGCACAATTTTGAACATTATATTTACAAATACATTGTTGAGTTTCAATGCCATATATAAAGACAGATTGGCAACTTAAACGTTAGCTTTTGTACATGGAAAGCTTGTGAAGGAAAGTTGCTCTGGTAATTTGATCTTTCACTTCAAGATTTTAGATTCAATTTCTTCCAAGCTCAAACCTTTAGTTTCTGGGACAGAGACTATGGTGAACAAGAGCGCTAACAAAGCTATAGCCCCAAATACGAGGAACAGATTTTCAGCTCCTAGCAACTCCTACAGAAATGAGATGTTGAAGCATTAATAATGATGAAAAAATCCTTTAGTCCAGAAACAAGCACGGTGGGAAAACTTTGAAAGGGATAATTTGATCAAACTAATACCGTTAATGGTGAGAATGCAAATGTTACGACTGCGTTGGATCCGAAGTTAGTAAGAACTGCAAGACTTATTCCTTTTCCTCTAGTACGAAGTGGAAATATCTCCGACACCATTAGCCAACTGATTGGCCCAAACGATATCTGAAACGGCATACAAAAAGCAGAATTTTCAGAACCAACCTTTCCACTAAATAATTTATTGTACAATAACAGAATTTTTCATGGATTATATCATTGCTCATCGGAGGGGGCATGCCAATGCAGACAAGGAAAAAGAAGTAACTGTCAGCAGCTGAAAGGCGAAACACTTGCCTGGTAGCAACCAACATAAAGAAGCAGTGCGGCAACAGCAATAATGGGAAAACCTCCAAGAACTTTGTAATAAGCAGAAAGCAAAAACAAGGAAAGAGCCTAAAAGATATGCAAAGAAAATACAGCATAGTGTTTTTAGTCTTCAAGCAGGGAAAGAAAAAAGGTGAAATATAATGTCCAAGTATAATAATAATATAATAATACATACGATCCCACTGACACCTCCAATCAGCAAAGGTCTTCTGCCAAGATCATCAACTTTTAAGACAGCTATCCATGTCATCACCAACTGGAAAGCAACCAATGATAAGATGACAGAGCATAATTAACATTAGCAATGATGTCGAGTTTCCAAACGTGATAGGAAATGTAATCTTAATTCCTAATTCAAAATTTTTCAACAGGATAACTACCTTGAACAAACCAATAATTACAGAGACTCGGGTTGCATCAGCAGCAGCAGAGAATCCAGCACTCTTGGATAACATAATTAAATAAATTATGTGATGTGATAAAGTGAAATTTGAAGCTTTTATCCATTTCACAAACGTAAAAATCTGACTTCAATCATCAAGTACAAAAATCTGACTTCAATCATCAAGTACCTGAAGAATTGGACCTGCATAATATAGAACGCTCGGTTGCCCAGTTATCTATACCAATCAAGCCAAAAGTCAGCTTAAATCATGATATACTCATCACTCCTCTCCATTTTGAGCAGTAAACATAAGAGAGGAAGAAGAAAACCTGTTGGAAGAGCACCAAACCTCCACCAATAATGAAAGCTTTCAAACTTGGTCCTTGAAACACCTCTAAGATGCTACCCTCAGATTCCTCTTCGGAATAGGCAGACCTGAGAGATATAATGGTATCTTCTATTTGTTTTTCAGAATCTTTATCTCCAAGAGGCCGGCCCCTAAGCTTGCTCAAGGCAAAAATGGCCTTTTCCTTGTAGTCTTGGAAAGATCCTTTACCCTGAACAGCCCTAAGAAGCAGCCAGCGCGGAGAGGGTGGAAGGCTCCACATGCCTAGTCCCATAATGAAAGCAATAGGGATACCAAGTCCATACATGTAACGCCAACCCCCAACAGCATTAATTTCGAAGCTTCCAACGAAATATCCTAACTGACCAAAAGATCATTATCTCACCAAGTTTTCGCAAAGGAAGGTTTACTATGTTGATAGAACATAAAATTCAATTGATCATTACCAATATCCCAAGAACTATAAAAAGCTCCTTTAGAGATATTAGAGTTCCACGAATCTGTGATGGGCAAGTTTCTGCAATATAGAGAGGAGCACCATGCATAGCCTGTCAAAGAAAAATCAATATTACTGGAACAGGTAATGAACATGATACTGCGAACTCTATCAAATACAATGTGTTAAGTTTAGAAAGGGTAACCAAGCCAATGCCAAGACCATAGAGAAGACGTCCTGCTAAGAGAATACCAAGGGCTGGAGCACAAGCAGTGATCAAGCCACCAAGGGCATATAACACAGACGCTATAATAAGTTCTCGCCTCCTTCCTTCATGCATGAATCCAAAAAGTTGGGTAAGAACTATGGTCATTCCATCTTAACTTCCAGAAATAGTATGATTAAAGCCAAAGGGAACGGATCATATACCCAGAAAATCTGCAATTGGATAAACAAGGAGCGAACCAAGCAGTGCTCCGTAAAGAGAACCACTAACCTACATTGAAGGAAATCTATTATAACAAAAAAATCATGCATTGCAATAAACAAAAGAAAAGTCAAACGATCAACCATTATCGTACCACAAGACCGAGCTGAACAGCAGAAAGGTTGAACCATGTTATCCCACTCAGCTCAGGTGACTGATTTATCAATGGATAAATAAACAAATTAGATAGAAAAAAGAATAGACTTGGGTGTGAACAGTAACAAAACGGATGACAAAAGATAGAAACGTTAAACCACGGAAGCACCTGTAATGATATGGTAGCACCAGAAGTGGCACCAATGTCATATCCAAATAGTAATCCTCCCAAAGCAGGGAAGATAAACCTATAATTCAATGATACAAAATACCTTTTGAGGAAACTACAGCATCGCATTTGCAAAATACATTCAATAACAACTTCATATAGATAAGAATTAAACATAAAATCATTTGAAAAAGGAAGATGCTTCCTGCTTTAACAAATTCCCAACTGGAGTCACATTCATATATGACACATTTCAGGTTTGATCTTTGACAATTGAACAACGGAGATAACAATAGCAGAAAACAGAGATTACAGTAATAGAATCATCGTTAGAAAATAGAAAAACTTACGGTAAAATCACAGAAGACCAAGAAAAAGCTTCCTGTTCTGTCCCAACAGAGTCTGCTTCTTCTCCAGCGGAATACTCGACCTACAACCACAAAACCCAGAAGCAAAATCACAATTTTTAAATCAAAATCACAATTTTTAAATCAAAAACATTCTTAAAACATAAACGCGCATCATATTTTTACACTTTCTTACATTGAATCCATGTTTGGGACCAGAAATAAATGGTTCTTTCGAAAACATTGGAAACTTGTTGTCGTTGAAATAAGAAGAAGAAGAAGAAGAAGAAGAAGAAGAAGAAGAAAATGATTTTGGGTTTCTTGCATTAACGAAGAAAGCACGTGTCTTGCATTTGGATTGGTGAAGTGGAGGGTGAAATTTTAAGATAGTCAAGGAAGGCAAAGGCAAGGAAATGGTAGCCATGGCGGAAATTGATCGTCAATCAGGCGGTCGGTAGTTATTATGTTCCCGCTTTTCATTATCTTATTTAATAATAATAATTTCCTTTTTCTTATCTTATTTAATAATAATAATTTCCTTTTTCTTGTTTGATTGAAAGGTACAATTCTTGATGCCTCTTGTAACTATCCATCTTTTTCCTTTCCTTTCTTTTTGTCCAAATATGATTTTAAGAAATTAAATATTTATGAGTTTTTGAAATTATTGATAAATCTTTATAATTATTAAAGTTAAATGTTTGATTATAAAAAATATTATAATTGATTTTCATAAATTTTAGAAATTTTATTTATTAATATTATTTTAAATTATAAAATATGATAAAGCAAATAATAATACATATAATATAAATCAAAATAAAAGAAATCAAATTTCCATCAATAGAATAATTTTTTTAAAAAGAAAAAACATGTGAGATAAATTTCTTGAAAAGATTTATCATTACATCCTATTCTAATACATTATTTGATTAAAAGAGATAATAATATATTAATATATTTGATTGATATAATTAATATAATACAATGTTTAATATAATATTTATTTAAAATTTTTAATTGCAGTAATTACCTAAGCATTCAATATTACATTATTATTATTATTATTATTATTATTATTATTATTATTAGAAATAATTTGTTAAATATTGTATTTCAAAAAATAATTATAAATAAATATCATAAATACTCTACAATTTATCATATTAAGTTAAATATTAAATTTATATTCTAAAATTATCCTTATTAATTGAAAGATTTCACTAAAAATTAAAATTTAAAAGTTATTATTTATTTAATATATTATTCTTTGTTAATTTATTATTTAATTATTGATAATTTGCATTATCAATGCTTTTCTTCATGCTTAAGTAATCATTTTTATCATGTTTTCATGCATTTTTAGTAAGTTTAGGACGTATTTTATGATGTTCTACATATATCTTTATCTTGTCTACATTTCATTCATGAATTTGCATATTAGAAGTTTTGTCATTCATTTTTGTCCTGGTTTTACTCAATTTTTCATATATACTTTACATAATTAGGAAACCACCTTAAGATAATAGATTAATGTGCATCTATTTAGTTGATTTAGGTCCTCATTTATCACTTAGTCACTAGTTTAAGTATTAGTTGGGTATTTTTCTTTAGGTTCAATTAGATAGGAATTTTTAGTATGCCTCACGAGTCTTACACGACTCGTGTAAGGACCTACACGAGTCGTGTAGGTCTCCGCTTCCTTTGTCCCTTGTTATTCTTTCATCCTCGAGTTATACACGACTCGTGGAGAGTCATACATGAGTCGTGTATGACTCGCCCATGGACCTACACGAGTCGTGTAGGTCTCAGCTTCCTTTGTCCCTTGTTATTCTTTCATCCCTGAGTCATACACGACTTGTGGAGAGTCATACACGAGTCGTGTATGACTTGCCCATCTAACTCTCCTTTTTGCATTTTCTTCAATTTATTGCACCTCATTCTCCTACGAAGCTTACACGAGTCATGTAAGCACATACACGACTCTTGTGTGGCTCGTCTCATTTCCACAGTTACATTTTCATTTATTTCAAAGCTTACACGAGTCATGTAAGCTCATACACGACTCATGTATGTCATTTTAACCCTATTTTACATCCTTTATTTTGAGCCATTGGATAAAAGATGGAAGGTGGGGATCGTTTTGGACAGTTTTTGGGAAGATTAAATGTGGGGTTGAGAGTTGGAAAGGCAACCAGTGACATTGAGAAAGAAAATTAGGGTTTAGAGAGGAGAAAAGAGAAAACTAAGAAGAGAAATGATTTAGCTTGCTAACTGGTTTTAATTGATCTTAATTTGCAGCAGGCGAGCTAATTGAAGAAGCTTGCTAGGAATCCAGATTGGGCAAGTTGGAAGGTCTGAAGCTGGGAGCAGCTGAAGAGTTTATTTCTCTAGTTCTCATATTAGTGCTATCCTCTTTCTTACCTGTTATTAATTTCTGAATTGAACAATGATTGTTATGATTTCAATATTGTCTGTTCTTTTATTTCAGTACTTTTACTTTATGACCTAATCGAGAATTAGGGTTGGATGATATGATACTATTTCTCTATTTTATTTAATGAATCAGTTTATCTTCATGTTTCCATATGATTATTACGTCCCTAATATATATTCTGTTAATGAGATGATGGCCAAACCTTTTAATTAAATATTACTTAGTTGTTTTAATTGCTTTGAAAGAAGAATTAAAATGACTGAACATATATGGGAACACCTAATCCTTAATTACTTAGATATAGATATTATTGTATTGGGAAGCTAAATGCAGTTTTGAATTCATCATTGAAATAGACTTTATGGTCACGAAAGTAGTCTGTAGGTCTATCTTCAATATGTAATGAGTTTCTGGGAAGAAAGTTATTACACTTAAGCATCGCTTTAAGATTTAAACTGATATAATTAATGAAGTATCTTGATTAGTTTCATACATTCAACCCTGAAAATAAATTGTACCATATGTAAAATATTCCTTTGCCATTAATATTATGTTAGTTTAATATATTTGAAAATGATTAATGTTTGTTATTGCCTAAATAATTAATGAAATCGATGTCTAGTACTTGATTACCATCAATCCCATTAAACGACACCCTTATACTGCAGTTGCGACCCGTATTCTTGCGGAGGCATAATTACTTTATTAAGGATTATAAATTTAAAGCTTGTTGAATTATATGCATGTGAAGTTTGTACTATTTATACACCAACAATTATTTTAATATATCATTTATTGTTAATAAAATTCAAAAATTTATTATTTATTTTATATATCATTTGCTATTAATTTTTTTGAAAAAAATTGATATTGTAAAATTTAATATATATATATATATATATATATATATATATATATATATATAATTCTAGCAAAGAGTAATATATATATATATATATATATTTGGGATTTCAATTAGTATCAGAGCTTAAACTCTTCTCTTTACTAGAATTAATCTTCTATAGAGCTAAAGATCATGACAACTCAAACCCTAAAAAGTCAATTTTACACTAGACCTCCTTTTTTTGATAGAATTAATTACCCTTATTAGAAGCATAGGATAGAAGTCTTCTTAAAAAGTGATGGTGTTGATTTATGAGATCTAATTGAAAGTGATTACATTCCTACTACAATCACTATTGAAGGAGTCACCATTTTAAAGCCAAGAGGTACTTGGACTAGAGAAGAATTCAAGACCAATGAAAAAAATAAGAAAATAATGAACATGTTTTATTGTAACATTATTCATAAGGAGTATGATTGTGTCTCATATTATGTGACAGCTAAGCAAGTTTAGGATGCTTTAGAAACATACCATGAGGGAAGCAACCAAGTCCGAATGAAGAAGGTATAACTTTTAACTCATTAATATGAGTTGTCCACCATGAAGGCTAATGAAAGCATCTTAAAAAATGTACAAATGGCTCATTATTATCACAAATGACCTTATGAAGTTGGGTAAGATTTATCAAAAGGAGGATATCAATAATAAAATCTTGAGGGTGTTACCCAAGAAATATTGGGAAGCTAGAGTTACTTTCATAGAAAAAGCAAATGACCTATCAATGTTATCAACTGATGTGCTTCTTGAAAAGCTTCTTACACATGAGATTACACACAAGTAAGGGGTTGAAGAATACAAAAGAAAAGGAATTGCATTGAAGGTTACCAAAGAAGAAAAGGAGCTTGAGTGCTCAAATGAAGAAGATATTGATAGTAAGGTTGTTCTACTCACTTCAAAGATGAAGAACCTTATCATGAAAAAGAGAAGATTTGAAAGAGACTTCAAGAAGCTATTTGAAGTAAAGAAAAATCAAAATAAAAGAGATGTCTTCAAGAAGAATCTAATCATTTGTTTTGAATGCAATAAACCTGGTTAAATGAGGAATGAATGTCCAAGGATTAAACAACTATTTAAGCCATTCTGGAAGAAGGCGTTGAAGGTAACTTAGGATGATGGTAGTGAATTACATGAGGAGGAATCTAAGAGTGATAAAGCTATAAATCTCTTATTCATGGCATTAAAGGATGATCTTGATAATGATGAGGTTAGTACTTCTTTCCAAACCTATTACAATGATGAAATGGATGATGAAGAAGATACCTTAGAAATTCTCTTAAATAAATATGAGCAATTGGTAATTAAAATAAGATTTTCAGAAGTAAGTTTTCAAATGTTTCAAAAGAAAATAAAAATTTACAAAATCTTATTGATAAGTTTACCTCTTTTGAAACAAACTTTAAGGATTTAAAGAGAAATTTTGAAGTTTTGAAAAAGGAAAACATCACTTGAAGAAAAGAGAATGAAGTTTTGAAAAATCAAAAAGAGGAAGCTTTAAAAGAAAAAGATTTATTAAAAGAAAACCTTTTTAAGTTTGAAGTGGGTGAAGTGAAAATCGATAATATTCTAAATGTCAAAAGCTTAAAAGATGATAAAGAGAGAATTAGTTTCAATCAAGACTTTTAATATTCATCTAAAGGACCTATATTTTTAAAGGCATCCTCTTAAATCATTAGAGAAAGTGAAAGGAAATGGGAGATGTAGACCTTAAATTTTCATCTGCATGCTACAACTTTGAATTTTCTTCGATTTAGCTTAGTACAAGTCCCCGATATCAATTTTGATTTGCACACATGCCTGTTAGTATCCCACAAGTGCTCTAGACATGCAGAGCACATTACATTTTGTTAGTGTATGCTTTAGAGCATCATGTGTATTTGTACCATACATTTTTCATTAATAAAGGCATTATTCATTATATAGTACAATGTTTTGAATGAACTTGTTTTACTTAGAGTATTAAACTATATATTGAAGTCCATGA
>CANYBF010998062.1:0-44994 GCA_948192965.1 Dalechampia spathulata | reverse complement strand
TCATAAAACAAAATAATCATGAAATAAAAAGATTTTTTAAAAATCAAACATAAGTTGAGTGGTATAAGGGAATACAAGATAGCTAATTAAATTTGTATATAAAAAATTGAAGATGGGAAGAAAATAGAGTTAAGTGGGGGGTGGAGAAATCATATATAAAATAGAAATGAGTTATATATATGAAACTTATTCATGATAAATATGAATGAATGTATACTAAAGAATTTCAATATCTAATAATGTTACCCTCAGAGAAACATATTTTAATAATTTCATTATATTTTCTAAATTTACCAAATAATAATTTCATTACGATTTTATTATAAATCCATACATTTCTCCTTGAATAAAACCATAATTTTGAATAAATTAATACCTTGAGCAATTTTCAAATAATATAAGCTTCCTTTCTAACAACTGTTCCCATGAATTTACTCATAATCAAGTTTAGTCCATCTAAATGATTATATTACATTCTAGAATTTTAAGAAATTTGGGAAAGATAATAATTTCGTAAATATATTCATAAATTTTTAATGCAAAAATAAGTTTTATAATTACTGAATTAATATATACTTAAATAATAATATAATTAGTTAATCTCTAATAAAAGCAATTAAATACTTGGAAGGATATGTTCGAATAAATTTAGTCAATCTCTAATAAGAAAAATTAAATACTCTCTATGGTTATAATAGTTGCAATTATTAATTATTAATTATATTAATTTATCATTAAAGTAATAATCAAAAACTAAATCTTAATGATAGACTTATTACTTTCATTTATACTCATGCGATTTAAAGAAAATTTTATTATATTTTGCATATGCATTAAAAATTCGATAAATATTATTACTTTTTTTAAATTATATTTGATGATATAACTTTTTAAAAATCTTTTGATTGTAACTTTTAAAAAAATTGTTTCAATTAATGGCATATATTTTTGTAATCGATCCATATATAGTTTATAAAAAAAACAATATGAAATTATGTTTTAAAAACATTAAAAATAAAAATTAAACATATATTTGAATAAATAAATAAAAAAACTCAATGAATTTTTATGGATAATAGAGAGGAAGATGATTGACAGCAATCTTGAAGAGGAATGTAATGAGTTAGAAGATGTGCCCTTTACCAAGAAAAGATTAGATAATGGACTTGTCTTCCACACAACATGATTATTGCTTCGGAAAAGAACATTTTGGACCCCAATAGCATATGCATCTGCAGTGCATCTTATCCTCTTTACTCACCATCACTCCTATCTTTACTCATATATCTTTTCCTTCTTCATTTCTAAAGTATATTATTATAAACTCTTTTTCTATGAATTATTTTATAAATAAATAAATAAATTAATTAATTAAATTATAGTTAAATATTATGATTATTTATATGGGCGGGATGGATCGTAAAAATTATGTGTGTGTGTGTGTGTGGCTCCTGCTTGTAACCAATGGTTGGTGAAGATTTGAAGAGGAAAGTGAAGTGGGAACTGTGTAGAAGTTGACGTATCATTCATATTCTCTTTTAACAAGTTAAAGGGTTCCATTTTATCTGAAAGGAGGAAATGATTCCATACATTATTTTCTTCTTCTTATCATACGCCTCAATGTCAATCTTATGCTATGTCTGCAAACTAGATATTTCCATTTGGAAAACTTTTTACAGTAAAACAACGTCGTTTTTTATATATTTATTTTATCAAATATATTCCAAATTATATTTATAATATTTCTAATGTTTTATCCAATATTTTATCTATTATTGCAATATATTATATAAAATGAAAAGAAAAATTATTGAGATTTGAAGATGTGTATGGGGAGGAGTGTGTTAATATAATGCTAAAAATCAGTGGCTGATTATCCTTAGAAAACAAGCAATCAAAGAGTGGATTGTTGTGTTACGAGCAGTATGAGGAAAGAATAGAGATCCCGCCAAGTGATTGGTCCAGTGGAGGGTGAAAAGCATAATTAGTTGCATGAGAATTACATAGAATATATGACCAGAAAACAAGTGGATTATGGAACTTAGAATTTTGAACAATTCCCTGCAAACGCATCATCCCCATTCCCCTTATTCTCCCACTTCAATTCATCGAAGGATGCTGCCTCCTTAATCATTGCATTTTTAACTCTGGTTTTTGTTTTATTTTTCTCCCATGCATTGTAGTTTAATGTCTTTTTAATCAAATATTCAGTTCATTTTTTTATGCTTATAATAATTTTAAAATCTTCGCCAACAGAGTTTCATCATGTTCATGAAGTTTGCGTTTCTCTAAATTTTTCAAAAATAAAATTATATTTTTTTAAAAAATTATAAAAATAACAAAATTTTAAAAAATATTTATAAAATAACATTTTTAAGATCATAAATTTATTTTAGTTCGTAGAACAATTTATTTTTGATTTATTATAATTAATTATAATAAATTATTAAATTTGATATTGGTAAATCAATGTAAAATGTTCTTTACAATTAATTTAGATATTGTAAATAATAATTAGATATATTTAACATAAAATGATACTAATTAATTCATAAAAATAAAAAAAATAAAAAAAAATAATTTTAATATTTTTATTAAAGTGAAATAATAGTTTATACATGATGTAATTTGACTTGATATAATCTAACTTGTAAATAATATTTAAATTAGATTATAAATGATATTTCTTTCGTATAGACTCAGTTCTAATTTTATTAAAAATAAAAAATATTAATTGTTTTATTTACAAAGATAAATTTAAATGTATTTTTCCTATCGTAATCTTACTTTAATTATAATAAAAAATAAAATCATTTTATTATTAATTATATTTTTAATTTTTAAGATGATTTAAAGAAAAATATAAAATAGAGATTTAATATCTTATTATTTTATTAAAATTTTATTAAAATTTATTCAAATTGATTATATAAATTTAATTTAAATTATAATATAACAGTAAGATATTTTAAAGGAAAAACATCAAACAATATCCACTATTAATAATCAATAATTAATTTAACTTAGAAAATAAAATTATATATATATATATATAATCAAACAAATGGTGTTCAGGTGAAGTTTTGACCCAGGTAAATGTATTATTTTTATTAAACCCAAAGTGTGAAAGAATAATAATTCAAAAATTAAATAATTGAATATTATTCGATATATTTAAATAACATTTGAAACCATATAATATAAACATCATTATATTATATTTTTTATTATATTATTCACATAATCAAAATAAATATTATATACGGTAATGTTCATCAATTAATGAAATATATTTAAATTGATGAATTATAGAATATACATCTATGTATTCATTATTATATTTTTTTTATTCTAATCATATTATAATCATAAATAAATGAACATTTTAAAAAATAAATATTAAAATACCAAAATTTACAATACAAATCCAAATATTATGATGAATAAGCTAAATATTATAATCAAAAATAAAAAATAAAAAATTAAAATTAAGAGTATAAAATTTAACTTGATTAAATTACATGTTATTTATAACTTATGATCTGAATATTATGATATAATAACAATTATATTAATTATAGTATATGGTATGAAATATAATCTTAGCCGGAAGCAAGCGGAGAGGAAAATGAGAAGGTTTTTACTTCGCTGGCACGAAACATGTCACTGCAAACTTCCTTCCTTTCCTTCCTTCCTACCCTCTGGGAGTCATGTTGACAACTGCAACTCATCTGTCCTCCCCCATCCTTATTAATTTCATTCCCGTTGAAATATCTTATTTTCTTTAATATTTTTTAATTATAATTAAATATAATTCGATAATTATTATATCATGTTTGTTTGGATATATCAAGGAATGTAATATTATAATGATTACATTATATCTTTAATTATATCATTTAAATAATTACAATTTATTTAATGTAATGTATGTATGAATATCTATGCAATTAAATATATCTAAATTAATATATTATTAAATACATAATAAATTTTATATATTTATCATCACATTTCTTTATTATAACTATGTTACTCATTTTATTAATAAATAATTTATTAATAAAATTATAAAAATAAATTTATATAATATTAAAATTAAATCATATTAATTAAAATATGAAATTTATAGTTGGATATAAAAAAAGTATTAAAAATTTAATAAGTATTAAAATCAAAATTAAATTTTGAAATATTGAAATTAAAACCTAAGATCTTACATCAATTTTAATAAAAAATTTTAAAATTTAATTAATTTTTATATAATTTAAAATAATATAATAATTATATTACATTTCATTTATAATTATTATTCAAACATTATAATAAAATAATGAATACGTTACATAAAAATACATTTTTGATTATATTACATCTTAATATATCCAATCAAATATAACCTTAATATTAATATTATGTTATTATTATTATTATTATTATTTACATCTTTATAATATTATTATATTTTTGAAATGGAACATAATAGCCTTTTTTTCCACATAAATGAATCATAAAAACTTACTACATGAGAAAACTTAAAGCTCCTTTATTGCCTTCATGAATCTCCTACGTCCCCATCCCCCCCTAAATTATATAATATTTGTATTAATTTTTAGGAATTTAAATACTATTTTATATAAAATTGTTTTACTTTTCATTCATTTTTATTGTTTTATATTCGATATTTATCAATATTTTATTATAAAATATTTTATTTTATTATTGATTATTTCTTCTATTTTTAATATAATTAAATGAAATATAACAAAAATTTAATATATTAATTATGTTATCAAAATATTAGAAGATAGTTAAAAAATGTATGGAATGAAAAATATAAATTCTAAACTCGTAAAAATATTTAGAATTGAATAATTATTTATATTAAATGAGGAAAATCATTTTAATTTTGTAAAATTGGAGGAGTTCCCATTCCAAGTTATGTAAAAAAAAAAAGAAAAAGGAAAGAAAGGCAGTGTGAGAGTGAGAGTTTCCAAGTCCTGATCATCAACTTGTACGGCATATTCACAACTCCTGCTGCCTGTCCATTTCCATTATTCACGTCCCTCTTTCCCTATCTCAAATCTGCACCTTGTACGCTGTTCTCTCTCCTCTGCGATCTTCCTCCTCCTCCTCCTCCACCACCACCTCCTCCTCTTCCTCCTCCTGACACATCCTCATCCGACATCTGATTCTCTCTTACTTTCTTTGTTTTTAAAACCAATAAAGCGAAAAAGAGAGGGACCTAAAATGCTTACCAACCCATACTTCAAAAAAAAAAAAAAAACGAAAGCTAACATAAAAACAATGGTGGACTGGAAAAAGGAGACACACCCAACTTACTGACAAAGACGAGAAAAAAAAAACAAAAGTTGTAAAGAAAAAGAAAATAAAGAGTGAAAGATAACACATTTATTTTGCTTTTAGTTTCTTCCCTTTTCTTTATTATTTTCTCACAGAAACAGAGAGAGAAAGAGGAAAAAGATTATGTTTTTATGTGCTAGAATTTGTAGATAGTGACTTTAAAGAGTAAGAAGCATCAAACTGAGGAACAGAGTCAGACACTGAGAGCTATATTACATGTACATAATTTTGGTTTCTTTTGGGTTTTTTTCATTTGATTTACAAAGACCATGTTCTTTACTTGCGCCTTTCATTAACTAGCCATGGCTTCCAAGCTGTTTCTTCTCTTTTACATGATCTTTCTATCTTTGTTAACGCACTCTGTATCGTACGAGCCTCGGAACCATGAAGGTATTCTGTTGAAGCTCAACTTAAGCTTAATGTGATTTTATTATCTCTGTACATGATGAAAGTTATAAAATTTTTTCTTTGTTGATTTTGTGGGTTTTGCAGTGGAGGCTTTGATAAGTATTAAAGAAGCCTTGTATGATCCACATGGTGTTTTAAACAACTGGGATGAGGATTCTGTTGACCCTTGTAGCTGGGCTATGATCACTTGCTCATCTGATAATCTTGTCATTGGCTTGTGGGTTTTTGTTTTTCTGCTTTTCTCTTTTTTTCCCTCGACATGTTTATTTTTTAGAATAATTTATAACTTAAAATTGTATATGATGGTACTATTTTCTTAAATCCTTCTTAGGGGCGCTCCAAGCCAATCTCTGTCTGGAACTCTATCAGGAACTGTAGGAAATCTCACTAATCTTCGCCAAGTGTATGTACTTTTGCCTTGGGAATTCTTTTCTTCCTCTCCTTTCCGTTTGGTTGCTAAGAAAATTCTGAAATCGTGACCATCAAGTTGTACCCTTTACCTGTTTGGCCAATATTAGTTTCCCATTTTTGTACTTAATGTTCCATGGTAAATTTGTTTCATGTTATATAATGTTTTGTTTGTGAAGGCTGCTGCAGAATAATAATATCACAGGCATAATCCCACCAGAACTTGGCAAACTTCCAAAACTTCAGACTCTAGATCTCTCCAACAACCGCTTCTCTGGTTTGATACCCGATTCACTTGGTCAATTAAACAGCCTGCAATACTTGTAAGTACATTGTTCTTTTCTCCAGTATTGCTTTCATAATCTGTTTGGTTGCCAAGAAAGTGGAAGACCAGGAAAAGAAAAAGATAAGAAAATTAAATAACATAACAGTTGACTGTCTTATGTTGTTAGCTGTTATTGTCCGCTTTCAAAAAATAGAAAGCTAATGAAAAATAAGATTACTGGTGGTTGGTTTGTTTTTTGGTACTAATCAGATATTAAAAAACCATACATACTGTAGTTGATTTTTGTCATCTAATGGTTGTAGGAGGCTGAACAACAATAGCTTATATGGGCCGTTTCCTGTGTCCTTAGCCAAAATACCGCAACTTGCTTTCCTGTGAGTTATTGCTTTCTCTGTCAGATTTCTGTTTGTTTGTAATCTCTTTTTTCATGTTTCCTGTGCCTTGTTATGATGGGAAAAAATTTCTTATGTTTGCAAACCTTTTTTGTGTTCCATTTCTGATAAATGGTTTTTGCAATTTTGTGCTGTAATCTGCTGTTTCAGAGACTTGTCTTATAACAATTTGAGTGGACCAGTGCCCAAGTTTCCTGCAAGAACATTTAAGTATGTTTTCTTGTATTTCAACTGCATGTAATTTGTTTGCTGTTCGACTCAGATTTGGCTGGTTTTTGCTTTGATTGATGCAGCGTTGTGGGCAATCCGTTGATTTGTGGAAGTGGTCCTAGTGAAGGTTGCTTTGGATCAGCTAGTACTGGTCCTCTTTCCTTTTCCTTGAATTCTTCATCTGGTAAGCTAGCTACAACGATTGTTTTTTCAGTTTTAGGTGTCGTTTACTGTTCGATAATGTTTTGTTTATTCTTAGTTTAGGCAAACACAAAACCAAGAAATTAGCAATTGCACTTGGGGTTAGCCTCAGCTTTGTGTTACTCTTGCTTTTAGCGCCTGTACTTCTTTGGCTGAGGAAGAAGCACAGAAGCCAGATGATATTAAACGTTAATGGTAAGTTATAATTGCATTACAATCTTACAGTTAAATATTGGGCGCATTCAGCATGAACATTAATGGATGTTAGATGCATTGTTTGATGCAGACAAACAAGATGAGAACCTGTTAGGTTTAGGTAACCTCAGGAACTTCACCTTCAGACAGCTCCAACTCGCCACAGACAACTTTAGCTCCAAAAATATTCTTGGTGCCGGAGGCTTTGGCAACGTGTACAAAGGAAAGCTAGGAGATGGGACCATGGTAGCTGTGAAGCGACTTAAGGATGTGACTGGAAATACCGGGGAATCCCAGTTCAGGACAGAACTGGAAATGATCAGCCTTGCAGTTCACCGAAATTTGCTCAGATTGATTGGATATTGTGCCACTCCTAATGAGAGGCTTCTGGTCTATCCATTCATGTCGAATGGTAGTGTTGCCTCTAGGCTTAGAGGTTGGTGCATAGAATTAGTTACCTATATGCATTATGGAATGATTTTCATTATCCATAACAGGAAAACCTGAAATGCTCTTGACAGGAAAGCCCGCACTGGACTGGAATACGAGGAAGAGGATAGCAATCGGAGCGGCGAGGGGTCTTCTATATTTACATGAACAGTGCGATCCTAAGATAATTCACAGAGATGTGAAGGCAGCTAACGTGCTCCTTGATGATTTCTGCGAGGCCGTAGTTGGTGATTTTGGCCTTGCAAAACAACTTGACCCTGCTGCTTCTCATGTCACCACAGCCGTCCGTGGCACCGTTGGGCACATTGCGCCAGAATACCTATCCACCGGTCAATCTTCTGAAAAAACTGATGTCTTTGGATTTGGCATTCTGTTGATAGAGCTGATAACTGGAATGAGAGCTCTTGAGTTTGGAAAAACTGTCAACCAAAAAGGAGCAATGCTCGAGTGGGTAAGTCTGATCAGACCTGTGTTGTTAGCTCTATCATATATGAATTATATTTGTTTTTCGGTTATGTTTATAGATCTTATGTGACAGGTGAAGAAGATACAACAAGAGAAGAAGGTGGAAGAATTGGTGGACAAAGAGCTGAACGGCATCTACGATCGCATTGAGGCCGGGGAGATCCTGCAGGTAGCTCTTTTGTGCACTCAGTATCTCCCAGCTCATCGTCCGAAAATGTCTGAAGTGGTTCGGATGCTCGAAGGTGATGGCCTTGCTGAGAAGTGGGCAGAATCACACAATCTCGCTAACAATACGACCACCTTCTCATACAAGAAATATAGCAATAGCACTAGTGCATTTAAACATGATGAAAATGGCCATGATCGTTCAAGTAACAACACGTTGGGAATGGGAATGGATGATGAAGATGAGGATGAACATTCTTTGGATTCATATGCCATGGAACTCTCCGGTCCGAGATGAAAAAGGCAAAAAAAAAAAAAAAAAAGAAAAAAAAACAGAAGAAGAAAAGCAAATGATGAAGCAAATGGTGGGCGTGGTTAATGTTAGTTCTGTTCGAAGATTACTTTTCTATCCCAATGAAATTGTGATGTAAATACTAAAATTTTAAATGCCATATAATACCCCTTTTTTATTTCATGTCCAAATTCTCTATCAAACTAAACTACTTTTCTAAATATAAATCTAAACAATTATTGCATATAATATATGTTAATTTTATTTTAATGCTATAATTATATTAATCGGCTGAATAGATTATAATCATCTTAATAATATAAGAATTAATGTAATTGTAATTGTAATTTTTGATAAAATTTGATGATTGGAATAACTTTCATTTGGGTATAATCATATAATGAATTTAAAGTAAATTTGAAATATATTTATTAAATATTCAATTTATGAAATTATATTTATTAAATTATTATATTTATAATAAAAAAACATAAAATAATTTGTTGCGAGAGCTTGACCATTCATAAACGTAGTTCCTTTAGCGTTGGTTGGTTCATGTTAAAAGCAATAAACAAATAAATAAATAAAAAAGAATAAATTAATTGGAACATATCCTTGTCAACTGGGTTTGGCTGGGAGCACTTTATACAAGTCTGCCTTTTCTGGCATTTATTCCACTTTTAACATCAATTAATGTCCATTTATATTTTGTATATAGTCTTAACCTTATTTACATATATGATTATATTGTACCTTACCAAACACGACGTAAACTTTTTACTTTAAAAATTCTTTTTTTATTTTTTTGTGAGTGAAATCCAGAAAATATTATATGTAAATCTCAAAAAATGAATATGAATATGAATATGAATTTTGAGAAAAATGAATATTTGATTT
Organism: Dalechampia spathulata; assembly: GCA_948192965.1. Lineage (NCBI taxonomy): Eukaryota > Viridiplantae > Streptophyta > Magnoliopsida > Malpighiales > Euphorbiaceae > Dalechampia > Dalechampia spathulata. The sequence goes on along the minus strand of CANYBF010998062.1, from coordinate 35,261 downwards.
TTGGGAGAAGAATTTGGTTGTTATAATTAAAGAATTGATGAATAAAAATTTAAATAATTTTACTTGAGAAGATGAATTAGATTTGTCTTTTTGACTTATTCTACTTTTTTAATTAATTTTTGTTACAATATTAATGATGTTTCAATTATTATTAATCATCTTTAGTGAAATTATAATAATAATAAACTAGTTGGCAGACAGGTAGTTCTAAACTTGTAACAAAAACAACGTTCCTTTACCATATCATGACTTGATTCTCCCATCAGATCAGTTGCACTTCTTTCTATCCAGATCTATTACCAATCCGATCCGCTATCGTCTCCCTCGGACGAATGCCCGATCCGACAATTTTATCCTTGACCGAAATCAGGATTCTAGCAACATCGACAATGCCCATTCGTTCTCCAGGCAACTCCACAGAACAATTGACTCCCACTTGAAATATTTCATTCAAGCATTCCGTTACTCCATCGTGACTCTTTGAGCATCTCTCATTATCAAAACTGTCTATGCTCGTCTCCGCTTCTTTTATTTCCAAAACAAGATTTGGATCCAAGATCTCGCTCGCCCGATCGGGCAAAGCAGCCTTGACAAAGTTATGAAGATTCAGATCTTTGAACTTCTCATCTGTTGGCCTTTCTCCTGTAAACATCTCTAGCAGGAGGATCCCGAAACTGTACACATCGCCGTGTGTCGAGATCTCGTTGCCCATTCCGTACTCTGCAGGCAAGAACAATGATGTTAAAAGCAATATCAATGAAGACATTATGATAAAGGAATTTTGAACGTGAACACAACTATGTCATCGTTACCTGGTGGAGCATAACCGACTGTTCCTCTTACACCAATAGAGCTCGATTGATTGGAACGATCATTGGTTGCTTCGACAAGGAATCTAGCCAAACCGAAATCACCTACATGCCCTGTCAGATCTTCATCGAGAAGGATATTGCTTGGTTTCAAATCACAATGAATGATATGCGGTTCACAATGATGGTGAAGGTAATCAAGTGCACAAGCAATATCAATTGCAATGTTTAGCCTTTGTAGAATATTCAGCTTCCTGATTTCCAAATTACCCTCATTTCTGATATGCAACCACTCCTCTAAGTTTCCATTCATCATGAATTCATAAACCAAGGCTTTAAATTCATTTCCTTGATAATCAAGACTCGAGCACACAGTTAGTACTTTCACAAGATTCCGATGCCTTGCGTTTCGCAAGGCTTCACACTCGGATAAGAAGCTCTTGAATGCTCCGCGCCTTGAAAGGTTAAACACCTTCACAGCAATTAAAATTCCTTCCCTTTCAAGTTTTCCTTTATAGACTGATCCGAAACTTCCCATACCGATCATATTCACAGAAGAAAATCCGTCGGTAGCCTTAAACAAAGCTTGGTAAGGTAGTTCCATAAGTTTCTTCTCTGACAAGTCTGTAGTTTCTTTTACTTCTTTTCTCCTGAACCAGAGAAGGAGCAGAAGACAAAATACCAATGCAACTCCAACCATAGATATGGAACCAATGATTATCTTCATTGTACGAGTCAATCTACCATTCTTATGCCTTTGAGAATTGCAAGCAGGCAATTGGAATTCAGGAATTCCTCCGCAAAGCATTTTGTTTCCTTCAACTGAAGTAGCACTTGCATTCTCAAAGATGCCTTTCGCGGGAACCATGCCTTCAAAATTATTGTAAGACAGATTCAAATACTGCAACTTCACATCTGACAAAAATTCTGGAATTGTACCCGACAAATTATTATCAGATAAATCTAAAATCTGTAGAGCTCTCAATGATCTCAAAGAAGAAGGAATGAGCCCTTGAAAATTGTTGCTGTCTATATGTAATATCTCTAGGCTTATACAATTACTAAGAGTGCTTGGAATCTGACCTGATAACTCATTTCCAGAAACATCAAATTCACCAAGATTTTTCAGATTTCCAACTTCCATGGCCAAGTTTCCGGTCAATCTATTTTGAGATAGATCAAGATAGATCGACAATGAGGAAAGACTTAAAACTTCAGTGGGTATGGATCCGTTAAAATTGTTCTCAGAAAGATCTAATCCAAGCAAATTTTCGCATCTGCCCAGATCTGATGGAATCCTCCCTGAAAGATTGTTTTCTTCTACTAGAAGTTGAATAATATTCGTCAAGTTCCCTAAAGAGGGCGGAAGATCCCCTGAAAGCGTGTTATTGTTCAGGGCCAATACAATTAGATTTTGAAGTTTTCCAATACTATCAGGAATCGGACCTGATAATTTGTTGTTCCACAGCTCAAAATCTTCCAGACCGACGAGATTTTCTATTCCAGGCGGGATTCTTCCTGTTATTCGATTGTTATCTAATAACAGTACTCTCAGACTGTCGGAAAGGTTGCCAATGGTACCAGGTATCAATCCGCCAAAGTAATTTCCGTTCAGCGATAGTTGTTCTAATCCTGAAGCATTTGTCAGAGAATGAAGAAAGTTCAAATCGTCAATCTTCCCTGTTCCGAAATTGTTTGAGGTAAGAGAGAAAGCCCGAAGCCCATTCAACTTTGCTAGAGAAGGCACCGGTCCAAAAAGATGGTTTTCGAGCAAAAGAAGTAAATCCAGGCTTGTAGCATTAGAAAAGGAAGCTGGAATTTTCCCTGTGAACTCATTAGAGCTAATGACAAACCGTTGAATGTTTCGAAGCGACAAGCCTGAATCTGAAGGAAGTTCTCCACGGAAATGATTCTGACCAATATCTAATTCCCTGAGAGAAGATAGATTGAAGAGTGTTAAGGGGATATTACCTGACAGGTGATTTGATCGAAGAAACAAAGATTTCAGATTCCTCAATTGTCCTAGAGCGTCAGGTACTTGGCCAATCAATCCATTGACGGCGACAGAAAGTATCCCAAGTTGAGATAGATTTCCTAATGAATAAGGGATATTTCCCGTAAGATCGTTTTCAGGCACGGATAAAACTTGCAGGTTTGAGATGGTACCCAGTTCTTCAGGAACATTTCCTTGCAGACGGTTAAAACCCAACCGAAGAACAATCAGCTTGGAGCATTTAGATATATTCGTAGGAACTTTCCCCCTCAATGAGTTGTTATTCAACCTGAGTTGTTCCATTCTGGTCAAATAGCCAATTTGAGCTGGGATTTCATTACTAAAGCTGTTGTTTTCGAGATTTATTGATCTTATAAAGCTCAAGTTGCCGATGTAGGGTGATATAGAGCCTGAAATTCTCGAAGATGGCAGGTTTAACATGGTGACTCTGTCATGACGACGGCTACAGGTGACTCCATGAAATTGACAGAAATGGATGGAATCATTCCAAGAGGCGAAAACATGAAGAGGGTCATGAGTTATTCCGGACTTGAACTGAAGCAAAGCTTGAAGATCCGTCTCATTTGAAGAAAAAGCAAAACAAAAGCAGAAAACAATAAAAAAAAGAGAAGGCAGAAACAGCAATGAGGCGTTTCTGCAAGAGAGCTCCATACGATTGTTAAAAACAAGGAATGAATTGGAATATGCGGAGACGAAGACTATATGCTAAATTGCAGGAAAATGAAAATGCACAAGCAGGGAAACAAAACAGAACCTATTCCATCTAATCAGGGGTAGGACAACAGTCCATCCATGCAGTAATCTATTAACTTCAGAATTAGTAATCAAGTAGCGGATACCATCAAACCAATTATAATTATAAAGAGATATTTAAATTAAATAATTTTTTAAATTTATCCGGTGGGCGGATGATGTTGGAATAAACAACCACTTATTCTAAAAACCCCTTCACTGACAGCTAGAAAATCCACAATTATTATAATTTTTTTAATTTTTATATTAGTCTTTAATTATAGAAAATGACTCTAAGAATTTATGAATACAAATATAATATAGTAAGATGTACAAAATGATCAATTTGTGGGATTGTGGGGAAAAGCCAGACATCAGTTACAGGGTGCTTCCGCTCATCTTCCATGAAAGAGATATTTAAATTATTTCTCAATTTATCCCATTGAGATGACAATTTTGATGGATATTAAATTTAACATTTTGGAAAAATCTTCTTCATCTGGCTGCTTTTGCTGTAGTTCCTCTTTAACTTTTCCGCACCATTTCTTCCGCCGTCAATTTTGACTGGACTTTTTACCATCTCCCCGCAAGAGTTTATGATTTTATTTTATTTTTGAGATAATTAAAAAATATATAAATTTTTGTTTTATATTTTTAAAAATTTAAGGTTAAAATTTTTTTTTCATATCTATCAAATTTTTTTTAAATTAAAATATTTTAAATTTTTTTAAAAATATCAAATTTTCATCAATATCTTATTTCTTTTCAATTTTTTTCTCATCTTTTTATCTTAATTTTTTTTTTCTTCTTTCCTTTCATCATCTTTTCAATTACCATATTCTTTCTTCTTTATTTTTCACATAACTTTTCTCTTTTTTTTTTCTAGAAATTTCAAATCGTATTTTAAATATAATTCACAATCATTTACTGAAACTAACATAAACTTTAAATTATATAAATGTTTATACTAATGTTATGGTTCTATTTTGAATATGACATTCTTACATATATTGTTTTAACAATTACTTTTTTTCCTTTAGAATTATTATTTTCTAAGAGTTTTTACATATTTATTATTTTGATTATTCTCATGCAAAAGGTTTATGCAAGTAGTGAAAAGAAATGTGCCTAATGAAATTTTAGTTGCTTATAAGGTATTTTTCTTGTTTAATCTCTTTATATTTTCATCAATATTTAGAGTTCATATAAGTGTATGAGCATCTTCAATGATGCACATTTCATATTTTTACCTTTCAAATTAATTAGATTTCATTTGGAATTCTAAGTGTCCTCTTATTATAGAATAGTCCATGTTTGACATTTATCTTGTCTTATATTTAAGATTACAAGTAGAACTTGGGCAATGTCACATGCCCCAGAAAATCACTTGCATTATCTTAATTTGGATTTTTTTATGGTCACGATTAAGCTCTTAATTTCTTCTTCATTCTTCTTAAATTGAAATTGCATTATATTTGATCTTAATTGATATGTTAATACTTTTGTTATTGATTTATTTCATGTTTCTGAGCTATTGGAATTCAAAAAAGCTATTTTATTATTAATAATCCATGTCGCAATTATATATACACATATATATGTGTATTATGAAATGAATTATGATTTGGTTCCTTGAACTTTTTGGAGTTTCATTTATGAATAGTAAGAGGAGATTAAAGAGTTATGAATATTTGATGCATTAAACAAGGAGGTCGATTAAATTTAAATTTGTTGTTATTGAATAATTTATATTATTATTCTACATTTTTAATGATTTTAAAGTAATGTAATTATATATGTCTATGTTTGATATTTTTCAATTTAAATAATTATGCATATTTTTTGATATGGTTATTATATTCCTCTTATATTTCTTATATATTTATTATATACTTATAGTAAACCTTATATATCAGAATTTACGTTTCATAATAATATATTGTAAATACTTGTATCTCTAATTTTTTGAACTCATAAAAAATTTAAATTTGTAAACCTTTTGTATACTTATTATATATTTTTGTATACCTATTGTATATTTATTGTATACTTGTAGTAAACCTTACATATCAAATATTACATTTCATAAAATATACTGTAAATATCTGTATCTTTAATATTTTAAATAGAAAAAAATATAATCTTATAAACTTGTTATATATTTCTTGTATCCTTATTATATACTTCTTGTATCCTAGTCGTATACTCTTTATATACATACATCCTTTGAAAAATATTTTAATCATGATTTTTAATATGGTTTTTTATAAAAAAATATAGTAAAATCTTTCAAAAATTATGAAAATATCAAAATATATTTTTTAAAAATATGAAATTAAAAAAATTATTTTAAAAAATTTACTTTTTGAAAAATGTATCATATAGGTAATATGTATTGAAAGAATTTGAAACTTGGAAATCAAAATTGTAAATTATAATTTTTAAAATATTAATTTAAAATAATATATTTTTATATTTTAATAATTTTTAATTTTAAAAAATATTTTTATAGGAAGTAATATATTATATATTAAAAAATAAAAAGTTAAAAAATATCAAAAAATGAAAAAAATTATAAAATATCCTTTATTATTAAAAAATAAAATATCTTTTATTATTAAAAATATTTTTATAAAAAAATAATAGATTTAAAAGAATTTATTATTAAAATCATATTTTTAAAAAATTACAAATATTTTTTATGAATTTATAATTTATTTTAATAATTTATAATTTTAAAGAATATTTTTATAGGAAGTAATATATTATATATTAAAAAATAAAACGTTAAAGAATACCAAAAATGAAAAAATTTTAAAATATTCTTTATTATTAAAAAATAAAAATATTTTTTATTATTAAAATAATTAAACTTTGAGCAAAATAAGCTTGTGAAGCAACCAATGTGAGAATTCATATTTATTTTTATAAAAAATAAAAAAATAACAGTTTTAAAAAATTTTATTATTAAAAAGCATTTTTATTAAAAATAAAAAATAATATATCTAAAAGTATTTATTATTAAATTAGATTTTTTAAAATTTCACATTTTTTTGAATTTATAATTTATTTTAATATATTTTTTTAATAATGTCATAAAATAATTTAAATTATATTTGTTTTAAATAGTTATATTTAAATAAAATTTTATTCACTTTGCAAAATATCATGAGATTTTTACTTGATATTAGTAAATTATCATGATATAATATTTATTAAAAATGTGATATTTTTACAAAAAAAAGTAAAGGTTGATAAAAGTAAAAAAATTTATTTTTCACATCTTATTTTTAAAAAATTGCCTTTAATTGAGTTGTCAAGAACGGAGTTGATCTCTTTGTGAGTTTGATGATTGGCCATTTATGAATGAATGTATACAATTGGTATTTTAATGGTGTGTTATTTCTTTGTCACAGTCTTTCCTTTCCTGCATATAAAAAATGGCTCATCAAAGAAGAGTGCACCTCTTCTGCTTCGGCATTGCCAATATCTCTATTACAGAACCATTACTTTTACGACCTTAAATATATGAAATGTACCAAGAACAAGCTTTCAACCTTCTAACTGCCAACACATTCCAATCTAGTTGTAATAAATTGAAGGCATTTCTCCTATCATTCTTGCCTTTCTATATATTTCATACAAGGGAAGTTGGGCCGTAGGTATTCTAGCTCTCGTGGCAGAAATGCCTTCTTTCTGCATGTTGGTTCTATTAATCCTTGTGATAATTACTGCCTTGGTGACCGCAAATACTGCTGCAGCCTCCTCTATTGCCCAGCCTAAACATTTTCTTACAAACCTGATTCACAGAGATTCTACTCTCTCACCATTTTTCAACCCCATTGAAACCGCTGTATCCCGCGTAGATCGCACGGTGAAATCGTCAGCCACCCGTATGGCCTACCTGTACTCGCAGATTAATAGAGATGTTAGCACGCATGATTTTCAGCTCAATCTTCTTTCTAGTGCTTATGAACCTTTGTTCTTGGTGAATTTCTCCTTGGGACATCCTCCTACTCCACAACTTGCAATCATGGACACAGGAAGCAACATCTTATGGGTGCAATGTGCCCCTTGCAGACGTTGTTCGCCACAGACTGGTCCGTTGTTAGACCCCTCCAAGTCATCCACTTACGCTACTTTGTCGTGTATGAGCGCCATGTGCCGCTATGCCCCTGGTGCCCGTTGTAACTGGTTGAATCAATGTACCTACAATCTAAGTTACGCAATGGGTCTACGATCAGCGGGAGTGCTTGCCGCTGAGCAACTCATCTTTCAGAGTACAGATGAAAGCACCAGCGTGGTTTCGGATGTAGTATTTGGATGCAGCCATGAGAATGGGAACTACAGAGACAGGCGATTCACCGGCGTTTTCGGACTAGGAAACGGATTCACATCTCTGGTAACTCAAATGGGATCTAAATTTTCTTACTGCCTTGGTAACATAGCTGATCCTCACTATAGATACAACAATTTAGCCTTTGGCAACAAAGCAACCATTGAAGGCGATTCAACGCCTTTAAAAGTAGTTCGCGGCCACTACCATATCACCCTGGAAGGAATTAGTGTCGGAGAGAAAAGACTTGTCATAGATTCACCTGCAGCTAACATGAAAGGGGATGGAAAATCTGCCATTATCGATTCTGGAACCGCAATAACTTGGCTAGCAGAAAACATGTATAGAGCACTTGATGCGGAAGTCCGTACGCTGATGGATGGAGTTCTAGCGCCATTTTGGATGGGTTCGTTTCCCTGTTATAGGGGAACAGTGAGTAGGGACCTTGTTGGGTTTCCAGTAGTTACATTTCACTTTGCTGATGAAGCTGATTTGGATCTGGACAGTGAAAGCATGTTTTACCAAGCTGCACCGGGTATAGTTTGCATGGCCGTACGGCAAGCCAGTGCCTATGGTCAGGATTTTAAAGATTTCTCGGTGATTGGATTAATGGCTCAGCAGTATTATAACATGGCTTATGACCTTACCAGCAATAGATTATTCTTCCAGAGAATCGATTGTGAACTCCTTGTTGACTGAATGATATTCTTATCAGAAAACATGGATTATAAATCAACACTGCTTATAAAATTACAACGATTTAGGATTGCCTCTGAGCGACCGCCTCATAGTTGCAGAGACTCGAGTCTCTTTAACTCTTAGTATAAGAACTACGAAGGTCAGAAAGTAAAGTTGCATTCGCTTTGTATGGAAAAATTCCAACATTAAATTTTCCAAGTTCTAACCTCAACTGTGGATAATTGGCAATGAACCTGTGTGTCCTTTAGAATGGAACTACTCCTACTAGTTGGTTCCTCCATTTCCATAGAACAACTTATCTATTCCTTGTCTTCACAAACTTGCCTCGTGAAGCTTTCTTCTCCATTTTTTCCCTCTTCTTGCGAGTCTTTTCATCCTCCTCACCTCCCTGACCATCACATAATGACAATCTTATCCAGAAAATAAATGTGTTCAATGCATTTAAAAGATCAGTTAAAGGATGAGAACGTACCTCTGACCCATGTGATAAAAATCCTTTGATAAAACCAAATGATTGGTATGCTGCGAATGCTGGTATCTGTAACGCAACACAACAATGTTTGAGGAGTAACTAGGCTGAATGATGCATGCTTTTCATCTAGAAGTGTGTACTTGAGATCCCTTACAACAAGAAGCAATTCGACTATAAAATTTAGTGAATTCTTACCACCAGGTAAGTGTACCAAAACTTGTCAGAGATGATGGACATGAGTTGCACAAAGCTTGTAATATAGATAATGTCGTGCAGATAGCTGCGCAAAGCAACAAACTATAAGATACCATCACTTTAACACCAATATAATTCATTTCATAAAACAAATGGAGTTAAACTTTATTCTGCGATCATAAAACCCATATGGAGTGGAACCACATGTTACCATCATGAAAGCACCAAAATTCACGAACAAGAAAACGAGTGAGCTTGAATCTAGCTAGCGATGATTAATTTATGGTAATAAAAACTACTACTCTACACACCCATTTCATCTTAGGCGTTAAGTCTTACCCGTTTTGGATACATAAACAGTCACAAAAACTTTATATACTGCTTCAAGTATTATATTCAAAGAGATTTCAGCAACTAAAATTCTGACAGATGACAAGGATTTGTAAACCAAAGATATTGCCTACCACTACACTCTAACGGTTTGTTTGTTTCAAGGGAAATCAGTAGAAAAGAAAAGAAATGCAGTTTCTTTATTTTTCTTTGTTTGGATACCAAGAATAGAGTAGAAAAGGAGAGGAAAAATGGAAATTGGCATTCCAATTTCCTTTCAAACTCCAAAAAGATTGGTAAAAACATAATAAATGAGAAATTACAAAGTATAGCCTTTAAATAATTACAACAATAAATCTAAGAAATAGTTTTGCCAATAATATCTTAATTAAACAATTAAAACGAAAGCTAAATTCTTGTCTTTGATTTCCCTCAGCCAATTCCTTTTTTCTTTCCTCCAGCACAATCAAACGAAGTAAGACTGGTTATTCAGAAGTCTTCATTTTCAAGTTGCTGATATTTAGTTAAAAAAAATAAATCCACGTACCCACAGATACCGCCGGTATTCATATCAAAACCACCGTCAAGAAGTTCACCATCTTCAGCATATGAAGGTTTCGCCATTGATGCAAGTTGTGTATAAGGAATGTAATAAGCAACTGAGATCAACCCAAGACCCACCCAATGTTTCCACGTAAAACTGGAATGGAAAATCGCCACCCTCACCAAGAAATATATAACCTACATCAACAATCATAAAATTCTTCATAAATCGATAGACCAATCCTAAAAATAAGTAAATTCTGATAAATTGATAGCAACCCGATTCATAAAAATACCGATTGTAATGGAAATTTTACAGAAATCTAGAAAAAACAAAAATTTGGGTAAATTGATTACGTTGCAGGCGATGATAAGATGGCGTAGCTTCGCCATATGGCGTGAATTCTCTTCTTTGCGTTTCTTGGCTCCTTGATTTGCCATACTTTTGCTGCTATCTTTTTCAACTGAAAATAAGTTTTATGTGGGTAAAATCTTAGTCTAAGCTAAATGTCGAAGCTCTCTTTTGCGCGCAGAAGGAATCGAGCGACAGCAGATTGATGAATCAAAATACATATTAGATCCAGGGACATAAAATAGTTCAAAAGAAAACAGAACCATTGATTTGACTTCAAATTACGATCTACCCACCATTTCAAAATGAATTTCCCATTGTGCCCTTTAACTATCTCATATCTTTTCATTATTTACAGGTGCAAAGGAATAGATTTACTATTCAACAATGAAAATTAATTTAATAAATAAAATGAGCTAAATTAAATACTAAAAACTCATTAAGTATTTATAAATTTATAATGATATAAATATATAAAAATATTTTTATTTAATTATTATTATAAAATCATAAATATTCATGAAATATAATATTTTATTAATAATTTTTATTTTTTTAAATAAATTAGATAATTTATATTTATTTGATTAAGTTCATAATATATTAAAAAAATTGAAAAATCGAATTTGAACTCACTCTATTATAAATAAGTAATCTTTAAACAAGATAAAATTTGATTTATTTTAATTTCTTTATATCCCTGATTATTTATTAGGAAAAGTATATTTTCAATCTTAAATTTTTAAGTTTGGTACTATATAATAGAATTAATAGTATAATTTAATAAAAAAAATATAACGTAATATAATGAATTTATTATTATTATTTTAATCAAATGAACATATATTAGTCAAACTGAGCATCACAATACAATATACGTTAAAGACAACAGGAGGGTTTGTTGTCCGAGCAACGTAGTCCATGGACATTAACTTTTAAGAATCAAAAATCACTTTATTCAGCCTTAAGCAATTAGTTTCGAACATTGCATTAATGATACCCAAACTAGTGGCAAGAAGAATGGTTTTATGGCTTCTCCATGAATGCACTACTGCATAAAAATTTGAATGTAAATCCATGGATCAAAGAATCTTTATTATTCCTACAAATAAGAGCTCCAGCTGCCTTGTTAATAGAAACCAAAAATGAGGCATCCATGTTGAATTCGAATTGCCTTTAAGGCATGTTATCTAGCATAATCTTGTTGCTACTTCTTCTATCGACCTCACATACGACCTTCTAACTCTTATCAACAATTGCCAATAGATCCAAGTCAAGTTCCATGGAAGATAAACTCATTTCTTGCCTTCCATAAAAACCAACATATGAACACAATTAGTTTAAGATTTGCTTCGTCTACCTCTACCTTGAACTTATCTAGCATAGCTCCCCATTATTCCTAAAATGAAAAAATAACATGCATGTTAGGAATATTATTTAATAATAAATTGATTATAAATGGTGCATAAAGGGGAATTGCTGATCCCTTTATAGTATGGATTCTTAGCAAATACCAAGGAGTTACTACTGCATTTCCAAACGAATGACCTTAACTTAAGCAACACAAAAACTTTCCATAAAGACTTTCAAAATTGAGTATCAAAATTAGAAGACTGTTGATTTACTCATGAACACCATGACTCCGAGAGTTGTGAAGGTAATAATATACAACCTTAACTATCAACTTACCATTCTTATCATGATGCTAGATAAATCTATCTGGACCATTTGTCCTTCCAATAGGTATCTTAGAAATGGCATCTTCTCCATAGAGGAGAATAATTAATTCAATAATCTCAGCTTCCAATGACACTCGTCAGCTATAACATCTCTCCTAACAAGGATACTCCTTCATCCCCATGATGATCTAGTCCCTAACTTAGCACGCCAGAAATTCGAGTAAGGAAAGTACAATGCCTTGAGCAATCTATAGCAAACGAATGTTTGTTGGTTATCGATTCTCCATGCTTGCTTGGCTAACAAAGCATCATTAAAGAGTGTCAAATCCTGAAAATCCATCCATCCTTTAAATTTAGATATGGTCAACACCTCTTACCTAACCCAAGTTGTTGTTCTACTCTTCGTCTGGCTACTCCACCAGAATCGATAAATACATTTATTCAGTTGACGATAAATTCTTTGGGTAATTTGAAGCACTATGTAACGTAAGTTAGAATAATACTCATTACAGCCTTAATAAGAATCTCCCTCCCAACTAGTGATAATAAGTTTTATTTACATCCATGAACTTTGCCTTTAATCCTATCCTTAATAGCATGTAGAGTCTCTCCTTTAAACCCACCCCAGGAATATTTAAATATCGATCATTCTTATTAGATTCCTTGATTATCAATATACCTATATCTTATTCATTGATGGAGATTGGAGTATCGACATTGGATTTAGCAAATTCTACCTTCTATCCAGAGGCTTTCCTAAAGACCTCTATGATATCTTTCAAATTAATAACTTCTTGAGAATCTGTTTGGCCAAAAATCAAGGTGTCATCAACAAAGAACAATGAATGCACAGTTGGACATCATCTAGTAATCTTAAATGATGGTTGTAACCTTCCTTCTGTTGGTTTATGAAAATGTGTTTAGCAACGGAAGATGAAATATAAAACCTTTTCAATACACCTTCTACAATGGATTTAGCAATTTTATACATAGAAAACATCACCATAGAGAAGATTATACAAAGAAGATTGAAAAACTTACTTTAAGCTGATCTCCTTCTTTCTTTATCTTTCTGAAAAGTTGTAGCAAACTTTTCAATCCCCAAGGATAGAGGATCTCTAAACTATCAACACAAGTTAAGAAAATAATTAGTAATCAAATTACTAGTTTTGTTTAGAAACTAGTAAAACAAAACATAAAATAGAATGGATGAAGAAAGATGATTGAATTCACCAAATTGTTTTTCTTGTTCTTGAGCTTCGAAATACTTAGAAACTTAAAGGAGAAGAGAGGCAGCCAAAATTTGCTTCTGTCACACATTATATTTTCAAAAAATAATGATATAACCCTAATTAGGTTTAAGTTATGTTAAGTCAAGTCATGTGCATATCACATGCTTCTGGCATGTGATTTGCATGTGACTGACTTAAATTTCCTTCCAGAAGCACATGAAAATCATGTGCACTTCTATTTAATTCATCATACATGAATAAGTTATGTGACATTCACGTTTTGACCATTAAGTTAATTAATTCCGTCAAAAACCCATATATACCATGCATGTAAAATATATCATCTTAAATCACTTGTATCTTGAGTTCTACTTATCAAATTTCAGTGATCTTGGTATCAAATCGAAGCTTTTTTCATGTTCTTTCTAATAAACATGAAAAATTCAAGTTATCTTATAAACACAAAAATATTATTTCACCAATTTCCATTAATGATTATTGTTTCCTTACTTTTAATATACGACCTTTTAGGTTATGGACATGTTGGCAATATATAAACATATTATTAAAATTCATTTAATAATTTCATATGTAAATCATGAGCGGTGTCTGGTCACACATCATGACTACCCAAATGCCAAGAGGTCATTAGTTTAACTACAACCCTTCCATATTAGATTCTATGCAATAAACGTCTTTCACCATCCTTTATCTAGTTCAGGTTTGAGTATGGATTAATGTCAACTCAATACATGATCAAGTGTGTTAGATCATGCCTTAAATTTAATGTTTCATGTATCATAATCTTTATTCCTAAAATACCCTTATGAAAGTCATTCATCAATAAACATCATACTTTGGTCAGAGATTCTTGAATAAATAATATTACATGAATCAATGAGAAAAAATCCCTACATTTAATCTGGGGTGATGAATCCTTTATTGATAAACAAATACCTTCAATTACTTCACACTATATCCAACCTCCAAGTTATGAACACCTCCTATGGAGGAATAAAACATAGGAGTTAAAACATAGTGATCCATAATTAAGATAACCTTGTTATCTCAAGTCTTAAGGATGCTTGCACTGTTGATATGAGTGAGATATGTTTCACAGATATAGATCAATTATCCATATGAAATCTCACTAGTAAGGCCTCCAATGAGTCAGTCCTCCACTACTCATCCATGTTTACTTTAGACAACTCTTATCATGATAAATAAGAATCATCCCTTAAGGAAGTATAACATGGGCTGATCTTAACCGCATTAATAATATTCATTCTTATTAATACATTGATCAGAGATAATTTAGATATTGAACATTTGTATATAATAAGAATCTCATTTCATAAACTACTTTATGAATTCCTTTGTACTGTTCCAATATCTTGGAATTCATTATTTAGTTAATAACTTATCGAGTAAACTGAATAATGAATAATGCCTTTTTATTGATAAAGGGTTTAATATCAAATTACAATGAAACATGATGCTCTAGAGCACACATTAACACTTTCTGCAATAGATTATTTGTCACGACTTTCGACTGCGTAACATGCTCTGTAGCATGATTATTAATTCTCTACTTTAGAAAATTAATAATCATCCATCAATTTATTTTAAAAGATAATTAAACATTTATTAAAAACCACACACTTAAATATTATAACATACACATATTATTTCATTTATGTATAATATCCCTGGTGTCATCGTAATGTTAATCTTATAAAAATTCCAAACATAATAATTTATCTGTATTATTTAATTTACTGTCATTATACCCAAAGAGTAAGTTGCACGCTGTTTGAAGAATAGAAGTCTGCTTTGAATTTTGAGTCCAATATCAGAGTTTCTAGATTAGCTGCTGACACTGCTAAATCCCATGCTCTCGTGTGTTGCTAGTACCTACGTTCATCAATTGACAAACGCTAAGTATAAAACTCAATGGTGCTAGTTAACTAATAATTCTAAATATTATAATACAAAAAAATATATCAATTATATATAACCATAATATTTCAATATTCATACCAAATAATAATGTCATAAATCGTTATTCTATAAAATTATCACCTGTATCCATTTTTCTTTTTTTTCAATGAAATCTCATTCATAACCATTATCCGTACCAATCATTCACATCATATTGTCAATTTTGACATTTCATTATTTAATTTTTTCAATATATATTAAATGCGATAAAATATGCCTTTGAGAATACAATATGTGAATTGCACTCTTCCTCTGTTTTTCCTTTACCATTATCATTTCATCATCTCATTTATCTGTGCACATTTCTATACTGGATCTTTCATTTCATTTCTATGGTTCAACAAACAAGAACCTATATCACATTCTTTTCCTTTTCATTTGATTACCCGTAGAAATCTATTAAATAGCTCAGTATATTTTCATTAAACATTTTTCTCACATTTGCTCATTTTCTTGATTCCTTATTTCTGCATAATATGTCATGTTATGTTTGATGTGATGATGTATTATGATATGCATGACAATTATATGAATTATTTAATATAAATATTCATTTAGTGTCATAATTTTAATTTATTATTATTGTTCCTTTATTGATCAATTATTGATCGAGGAACACTAACACAAACCTGTAATCGCTTTTCCTTTGTCTAGATTGTTTGGTGGTACATGTTGATTATCCTCAGAACCACCTATTCCATAATAAAATGATTCATATTTAATTATAATATTACATATCATTATTAATTATCTATAATTCATATATTTGCAAGTACATTACATTATTTATTTAAATATTCTCTTGTATTATAGTAATTCATGTATATTAAATCAATTCATATTCTAAGACACAACATTAATTAAGAAAATCATAATATTATTTAAAATAAAGTCACTATTCTTATTAGCTATATTAATGATCATGAAAATCTTGTGCGAAAGTGGCAACACGTGCAATTTATAGTGGTTTGGTTAAACTCTTGCCTATGTCCACTTTCTCCTAAGTCTCAACTTACGATTCCATTAATATCTCAATCCAATTACACAATGGATTCCCAAATGAATCCAATACCCTAGTGTTTTCAAGGCTTACACTCTGACGTTTACAAAGATTATCCGCACAATCACTCAAATATAATTTAATCCCTAAGGATTAATTACACACTAATCCCACAATTACAAAACCTAATATCTAGGTTGTGGGAATACAATAATAAGAGCTAAATAATCAATTACAATTGAAACTTACTTAAAACAGAAGAATCTTGCTTAAGGAAAATAGCTCTGCAGGTTTTAAGATGTTAGAATTGAAAGCACTCAAAAGTTCTATTTAAAACTGGCCGTTTAACAAACTTTAAAGTCTATTTTATAAGTCACGTATGGTCGTACTATTTTTGTACGCCCGTACAAATTCAAAACTATTCATTAGAAAAAGAGAGGGAAATGTGGTACGGCCGTACCATCACTTGGTATGCCCATACCAACCAAAGTTTCCTGATAAGCAATTTTCTTGCGAGTTTGCGTACGGCTGTACCACCCAATGGTACGCTTGTACCAAACTCAATAATATAGTACACGCTAAGTACGGCTAGCCGTATGGCTGTACCACTCAATAAAGCTATTTGGTACGTCCGTACCAACACAAAAATACTTAGAAAAATTGTAAATGACTTAAATTGACTCATACGTGACTCAAACATCAAAACCTAGGGTTTAACAATCTTCCCCTTTTTTATGTTGGCAATCAATTTAAGTTTAATTTACAAAACTCATTTAAAAGACATTGTGTTTTAAAAATTTTAGAAATTTTGGAAATCTTCCCCTTTGTTTTGGAATACATGCCATAAAACCATCAAATAAATCAACCATAAAATCAAAAGTAATATCATCAAAAACCAAATACAAAGAGAAGAGATAAATAAACAATCATAACTTAATCAAACATAAAAATCAGATAATCTGAATAAACATCATATATATATAAAATATCCAAGAGATACATCAAATATCCAATGAAATACACAAAGTAAAATAAAATGAAATAAACAGCTCCACTAACACAAGTCTTAAAACATATCACATCTAAACATCTCCCCCTTTGACAATATCAAAAACAGATGATCACTGAGGGTCCTGAGGAGGAGGTGGACTTGGTGGAGGTATGATGAATGGTTCCATCATAAAACTGATGGAATGAAGAGTCTCTGTGGTGGAATTCTGGAGCTCATGAAAATCAACAATGTGCTGGTCAAGCTGTTGACCAAAAGTAGCAGACTATTGTGTGAGATAGCTAATCTGCTGATCAATGTGGTCAAAACGATGCTCAAAGGTATCCAAGCAGTCGAGTCGAGCAATAATAGTAGTAAGCTACTGAGGAATGGAATCTGAAGGAGTAGCAGCAGCAACAGCAGTATCAACAGCAGGATTAGCAGTAGCAGCTAGACCAGTAGGCTCAGGAGTAGCACCAGAAGAGGATCCAGCCGAGAAGTGTCTCTGACGCTTGCAGCTAAGGGCCGCCTGACATACAACATCATTTGTAGCAGGAGCAGGTTGGTCGTGCCACTCAGCAAGTATGTCATCTGGTAGGAGAACCTGTAGGCACTGAAGAACCTCTACAGCTTACTAGCCGTAGAGAGTGACGGTGTCATTGGAAAGCTCTAATGACTGAAGGTGGCCGAGTCACAATGGCCGAGTCATCAAGAGATATACTCTGAATGAAGGACAAACTCATCATATGCAGTGCGTTCATAGAGCATGGAATGCTTAATGAACAAAAGATCAAGGTTAGGACCATAGGGTCTTAGAGAAAGAATATTAGGGGGAAAGGTATACAACTCCTGGCAGATATGATGTATAATAGGACTAAAAAGGATAGCCCTGCCAGGGTGCTTCTGGATGCCGACCTCGTGGAAAGAGGTCTGAAGCCAACGTCCAGACTGAATAGGGGTGCCCGTGACCATGCAGTATAAGAAGATGAGGTCAAGGCTAGTAACTGTGTCATTTGAATTTGACCTCCCAAAGATAAGGTAGGAGATCAGTCGATGATAATAGAAAAGAATGGGGGATTTACGATAAGAGACCTTCTGTCGAGAAGGCCTGAAAGCAGTATCGAGGGCAATATCCCTCTAGAAAGAATTGCGGTAAAAAATTGCAGATTTGGAATTTGTAATGCCGTCTATGGGGAAGCCAAAAATGGCATCAAAATCAGAGGGAGAAAGGGAGAAGTGTCTCTTAAAGAGATAGAAAGTACACGAGAAAGAGGTGGAAAGGGAGAAGGACTGTAAAAACTTGAGATCAACTGACTGTATGTAGTGGTTGGGAATAAATGCAAAATTTAACCAATGAACATTAGCCAAATAGTACAAGACCTCGTCCTCTAGTCTGGTTTGCCGGAGTGTAGGATGACAGGCAAAACGAGAGTGAAAAAATACTTTATCACTGAGAATGGATGTCCTCACGACAGAAGTAGAAGATGAGCCACAAGGGCTCAAACCGGGAGGACACGTGCATTTGACTCTCCGTGAGGAATAACCACCACGCTCGGCAAGATTAGACATAGTAAAAAGTAGTGAAAAATCAATAAAATAGTGAAAAATCAGAGGTTTGAAAAATTTTAACAGAAATTCAGTACAGTTTAAAATACTCAAAAATCAAACCTGCATAAAAATCAATAAAATTTGACATACAGTTTTAAAATACAATCCTAAGCACTAAACTCTAAAGAACCTAGAGCTAAAAAGGCCTAGAATGAGTAAAAAATCAAAATATGTCAAAAGGCACTAAGATAATAAGAAAACAATAAAAATAGAGTAGTAAAAGTAGTTACAAGATTGAAAAGCAACCAAAAATGATGAATGTGGAAGGATTGAAGTGAATGTGAGAGGTTTGGAGAGGATTTTAGAGGAAATTTGAGAGGAAATCTAAGTGAAAATGAGTAGAAAACTGAAAAATGAGCTTTAAAAAATAATTTTCACTTTGCGTACAGGTGTACGGGTAAGGCGTACGGCCGTATGAGTCAAAAATGCCTTGAAAATTCATATTTTATACGGGTGTACGGTCTATACGTACGGCTGTATGAGGCATAAATGTTTAGAATTCAGGATTGCGTACGGGCATACCAAATTTAGTATAGCCATACCACATCACGTATGGTTGTACTAAAATGAGTACAGGCCGTACCAGAAATTGCCAGATTAAGGTTGAGGATCTATATAGGCGTACCAATACATGTACGGCCATACGGGGACTTAAAATAGAAATTTTTGAAAGTATTTTATGAAAATTCTTGAATTTTCTTAAGTCCACCATCACTCCTATTTCAAAAATAACCCATATGTCATCCCTAATTCATGTTTGATGAAGTTTAATCATTCTTCACTTAAGGGTTTTATGAAATTATCTGTCAATTGGTGAGTTGTAACAACAAAATCGAATACAACCTTCCCTTTTTACACATTGTCATGCAGAAAATGATGTCTAATGTCAATAGTTGTAGAATGTTGAATAGGATTCCTAGAAAGATTAATTGCACTAGTGTTATCACACTTAATAGAAGTACAAGAAACATAAACATTGTAATCCCTTAATTGTTGTTGAATCCAAAGGACTTGAGCACAACAACAACCTATGGATATGTACTTAAATTCAACAGTAGACAAAGATACACAGTTTTGCTTCTTGTTAAACCAAGAAACTAAGCAATTACCTAAAAAGAGACAAGTACCTAAGATACTTTTCCTATCCAATAGATTTCCAACAAAATCAGCATCAGAATAAGCAATCAAATCAAAAGAATCATGCTTGGCATACCATAAACCATAATGCATAGTTCCAATTAAGTATTTGAAAATTCTTTTCACAGCACTTAAATGAGATTCCTTAGGAGAGGATTGAAATATACCACACATATAAACAATAAACATTATATCAGGCCTAGAAGTAGTTAGGTACAATAAACTACCAATCATACCTCTATACTTCTCTTGATCTACTAGCTTGCCACTTTCATCCAATGATAATTTTGTAGTCGTGCTCATTGGTGTCTTGCTTGATTTAGCATATTCCAATCCAAACTTCTTGAGCATCTCTTGAGTGTACTTGAATTGGTTGATGAAGATTCCATCTTTGCATTGTTTAACTTGAAGTCCAAGAAAATAATTCAGCTCTCCCATCATGCTCATTTTAAATTCACCCTGCATACACTCAGAGAACTCGTACAACTTTTCATTAGTGGCACCAAATATAATATCATCAACATAAATTTGAATAAAAATAATATCATGTTTGTAATGCTTTATGAAAAGTGCTGTGTCTGCCCTACCTTTATCAAAACCATGGTCTATAAAAAAAGAACTTAACCTATCATACCAAGCTCTCTGGGCTTGTTTAAGACCATATAGAGATTTGGTAAGTTTAAAAACATGATTTGGAAATTCAAAATCCTCAAAACCAGGGGGTTGAGCAACATAAACTTCTTCATTTATAAAACCATTTAGGAAAGCACTTTTAACATCCATTTGAAACAATTTGAAGTTCATGTGTGATGCATAAGCCAATAACATCCTAATGGCTTCTAATCTAGCTACAGGGGCAAAAGTCTCATCAAAATCTATACCTTACTCTTGACAATAACCTTGAGCAACAAGTCTAGCCTTATTCCTAGTAAGCACTCCATCCTCATCAAGCTTATTCCTAAACACCATCTAGTACCAATAATAGACACATCCTTAGGCTTAGGCACTAAGGTCCATACCTTATTCCTATCAAATTGGTTTAACTCTTCTTGTATAGCTAACACCCAACTATCATCATTTAAGGCATTTTAATATTCTTAGGCTCAATTTGAGAAATGAATGCAATATTATTATGAACATCTTTAAATTTAGAACGAGTTGTTACCCCTTTTGATGTTTCACCTATAATTTGCTCCTTGGAGAGTCCTTTGGGAAATTGCCACTCCTTTAGAAGATCATGATTGATTTTGGTTGCTGCTAGGTGTGGAGGAAGATCATTCACTTCTTCCTTCTCAACATCTTTGGGAACAACTTCTTGTTGATGTTCTTTTTTAACTCCTTGTTCCATTAGAATACCTATATTATCATCAAAATTGTCATTTCTTGGATCAAGGGAGTTAGTTTCATTAAAAATAACATGCATTAATTCCTCAATAATTAAAGAATGTTTATTAAACACCCTATATGATTTGCTAGAAGTAGCATAGCCAAGAAAAATACCTTCATCCATCTTAGAATCAAATTTCCCAAGGTTACCCTTGGTGTTCAATATGTAGCATTTGCATCTGAATACTTTAAGGTACAAAATTCTTGGTTTTCTACCATTCCATAGCTCATAAGGAGTTTTATTTAAAATAGGTCTTAAATGAACTCTATTGATGACATAACAAGCAGTAGTGATCACTTCAGCTTAAAAGTACGAAGGCAATTGGTACTCAATAAGCATAGTACGTGCTATGTCACAAAGAGTTCAGTTTTTCCTTTCAACTACCCCATTTTATTGAGGAGTTTTAGGAGAAGAAAAGTTATGTGAATACCAAGTGATTCACAAAAAGATTTAAAACTCTTATTTTGAAATTCTTTTCCATGATCACTTCTAATAGAGGAAATATAATAACCTTTTTCATTTTGCATTCTTTTAATCATATTTTGAAAAGCATCAAAAGCATCATCTTTATGAGCTAAGAATGAAACCCAAGTAAACCTAGAATAATCATCAACAATGATAAATGCATAGTACATACCACTTAAACTAGCTACCCTAGTTGGACCAAATAAGTCCATATGCAATAGTTGAAGTGGTTTGGTAGAAGTTACCTTATTTTTGGCTTTAAATGAAGATTTTACCTATTTTCCCATTTGACATGCTTCACATACCTTGTCCTTATAAAATTTGATCTTTGGGAGTCTTATCACATGTTCGTCCTTCCCGAGATTGCCAATGCTTTTAAAACTAGCATGTCCAAGCCTTCCATGCCATAACCATGAATCTTCACTTACAGAAACAAGACACTTCACATCTTTGTTAGGAATAGAATCTAAATCAATCATGTAAATGTTTTCTATTCTATCACCTTAAAATACTAACTTACTATCACTAATCCTATGCACATAATAACCTTTAGGATCAAACACAACTTTGAATCCATTCTCACACAATTGGCTAATACTAAGCAAGTTATGAATCAGTCCATCAACTAACAAAACTTTGTTAAGAGAAAAGTTGAAATTCCTACCAACCTTACCAATTCCAATAACTGTACCTATACCATTGTCTCCCCTTGAATATTCCTCAAGATGGGAGAAAAGACTTGCATTCCAAGTCATATGTCTTAAGCATCCACTATCCAAGTACCATTTATTTTAATCAACCTTGGATCTCAAGCATACCTGTCAAGACAGATTCGTTTACTTCTTTTTAGGTATCCAAATGTATTTGGGTCCTTGGGGGTTAGAAGCATTTACATTATCACTCCAATGCTTTTTCTAATGAAACATCTATTAGTAGCATGCCCCTTCCCATTACAATAATGGCATACAATATTTCTGAACCTAGAATGATTATGCACATTTTTCCTTTTAGATGTATGAGAATAATTATAATTGTGTGAACAAGAGCATGAACACTGATGCACCTTATTAGCATACTTATATGTTTTATGAGTCTTAAGATGAATATGTTTCTTTTTCAAATCATTTGAAGTTTGTTTTTAGGTAGAGGCTTTGACAAAAACTGTTCCCTTAGAGATATAGGAGGAATTTTGATTGAATCCAAGACCCTCTTTATTACCACTAAGTTTTTGGTATTTTAAAATGGTATTTATTTTTACCTCACCTTGTTCAAATCTAGATAAATTGTCTTTCAACAAATCCTTTTATTTTGAAAGCTTATCATTTTCATCTTTCAAAGAATTGTTTTCCTTTTCAGGACTCTCAAGCTTTGTTTTACAAGAATCAATTTCATTTTGTAAAACATTTTTGTTCTCAATAGTGCATGCATGCTTATTCTTAAGTGATTTATACTTATTAATCAAAAGATCATATTTTTATAACAATGCTTCTAATGCACTATAATCATCATCATCATCAAGCTCATCATTACTATAATAAGATTGAGATGATATAATTACCTCATCCTTTTCCTCTTCATTTAGGAATGTCATGAAGCATAGATTGGTTGCTCCTTCATCCTCAGACATCTCTTCATTTAAATCGGAGTCATCATCTCATGTAGCCTTTAATGCCTTCTTCTTGAAAGGCTTTGATGGTTTCTTGAGGATAGGATATTTATTCCTCCTCGAATTGTCTCTTCAATTGAAGTCTCTTCAATTGAAGTCTCTTCGATTGAAGTCCCTTCTTGGCTCAATTAGCTTCTTGCCATCTCTTTCATTCTTCTTCTTCTTAATGAAGTTCTTTACACATTTGGATAGAAAAGCCACTTCATCTTCAAGGTCCCCTTTGCTTGTGGAGGAGGAATCTTTCTCTTTTGTAGCTTTGAGTGCAATCCCTATTCTCTTATCTTCCTCAACCCCTTACCTAAGGGTAATGTCGTGTGTGAGGAGTTTTCCTAGAAGCACTTTGGTGGATAGCACAGCCAAATTGTTTGCTTCTTCGATTGATGTCACCCGAGCCTCCCAATCCTTCTTTGGTAACACTCACAAGATCTTGTTGTTGATATCTTCTTTTTGATACATCTTGCTAAGTTTCATTAATCCATTCATGATCATCATGAGTCAATTATATATCTCAGAGATTGATTCATTTGCCTTCATTTTGAATAATTCATATTCATATGTCAACAATTGAATTTTCTTGTTGCGTACTTGATTAGTTCCTTCATGGTGAGTCTCTAAGGCAATCCACACTTACCTTGCTGTAACATAATGGGATACTCTACCAAATTCTTCATGACTTATGGCACAATAGAGAATGTTCATTGCCTTTTTATTCTGGCAATTTACATTCATTTCTTCTACCGTCCAATCATCTCTATCTTTAAATAAGACAATGCTATCAATTATGATTGTGAGAGGTGAGTACTTTTTCCTTAACAAATCATACAACTTAATTCCACTGCTATCCAAGAATACTTCCATTCAATTCTTCTAATATGGATAATCCATCCCATCGAAGTATGAGGGTCTTGTATGTGATTGACTTTCAATGGTTGCCATAAGATCTTTAGCTCAAGAATTTTACTTCTTCCAACAATGAGCACCAAATTCTCTAATACCAAATGAAAATCCTGTACGGAAGTGGCAACATGTGCAATTTATAGTGGTTCGGCCAAACTCTTGCCTATGTCTACTTTCTCCTAAGTCTCAACTTAGGGTTCCAATAATATCTCAATCCAATTACACAATGGATTCCCAAATGAATCCAATACCCCAGTGTTTTCAAGGCTTACACTCTAATCTTTACAAAGATTGTCCTCACAATCACTCAAATACAATTTAATCCTAAGGATTAATCAAACACTAATCCCATAATTACAAAACCTAATATCTAGGTTGTGGGAATACAATAATAAGAGCTAAATAATCAATTACAATTGAAACTTACTTGAAACAGAAGAATCTTGCTCAAGGAAAATAGCTCTGCAGGTTTTAAGATGTTAGAATTGAAAGCACTCAAAATTTCTATCTAAAACTAGTCGTTTAACAAACTTTAAAGTCTGTTTTATAAGTCACGTATGGTCGTACTATTTTTGTACACTCGTACAGATTCAAAACTATTTTTTAGAAAAAGAGAGGGAAATATGGTACGGCCGTACCATCACTTGGTACGCCCATACCAACCAAAGTTTCCTGACAAGCAATTTTCCTGCGAGTTCACGTTCGGCCGTACCATCCAATGGTACGCTCGTACCAAACTCAATAATATAGTACACACTAAGTACGTCCAACTATATGGTCGTACCATTCAACAAAGCTATTTGGTACGCCCGTACTAACACAAAAACACTTAGAAAAATTATAAATGACTTAAATTGACTCACACGTGACTCAAACATCAAAACCTAAGGTCTAATATATCGTAATACCTCAGTCAAATTATAAAATTTACAATATCAAAATAATAAAATTTTTATATGTCACACCCAGCCCATACCTCGAGTGACATGCTCCCGTAGCATAGACATCGACCCCCAAAAGAAAGCCGATGCCTATACTACAAGGGATACAAGCTAAAGACGTTGTATAGGGACACGTCCTTGTATATGGTGTGAATAATAAACCTATAACCCTGGACATCCATTCATACATTTACCATGCCAAGCAATAAACCCAAGAACTGTCTATTATATATATATATTAAGAATAAATATGCATAACCAACAATAATACCCAGTTTATACATCATAAACACCAAAATACGGGACAACTACTGCCTCTACGATTATAAAGCTACAAGCAAAAAGGGACCGGAGTGTGCTTCAAGGTCCAGTACCACTTCGAGATCCATCTATCTCTGCTGATGACCTTTATTTCTTCTTCGCTCGCTCACCCGAAGGCTCTAAACCTACGTTCATCAAATGACAAACATTGAGATAAACTCAGTGGTGCTTGTGAACATATATATAAAAAGACTCAGGATGTAATACTGCTGACTCATTAATCACATATCAATGTATTAACCATCAATAGCATAGCATCATGATCATACTATATGATTTTCAAACCTGACATAGGAATGTAATTATGCATGAATTCTCCCTCGTTCTCATTTTACATTCACTCTTATTTTCCTATATTTGTGCACATTCCTTTCGTACATACTAGGTCCTGATAGGTACCGGTACTCATCTTTTGAGGGAGGTCATATATATGTATGATGCCCTGCACTTCTTTCCTATAGTAGGTCTCAAGACTCACCTCCCTATTGGGAGGTCATTCATCTAAATGATTCCTCGAAGGAATCCTATATACATTAGTTAACCCAGTATGCCCAGAGCTGAGCTTTACCCTCAATAAGCATTCTCTTTTCTCTCTTTTCCAATACTCCTTTATCATCATGCATGCCATAAATACATCATATGCAAACATACCTCATATTATAAGAGAACATACATTCCTTCTATGAGGAAGCAATGAAAAACATCAAATCAAGCATATCAAGCATCAACAACAACGTATCGTATCAAGGTGATACCAAATCGATCACAAAACATCATGCCTTGGCTTTACTTGAGTCATACGGCATAGAAATAAGCCAAGCATAATAATACACGCAAAACTAGCACAAACCTGAAATTAAAACACTTCTAAAGAAGGCTTGTAATCCCATCTTTATCGACCACCAAGCTTAACTTTTAGTCCTCACTCTTCAAAAATCACCAAAAACTTTTCCCCTAGCTGCTAATAAGGGTTTAAGAGGGTTTAGAAGGGTTTAAAACTGATAAATAATCAAAGAACCTATAATACTTATCCTTTGACTTGTTAAACTTAAGTCGCATAAAGTTGTACGGATCATAGTACGCTCGTACCAAACTAAAACTCCTGACAAGCACAATTTATTGTGAGGGATGGTATGCCCGTACCCCCTTTTGGTACACCCGTACGTCCACATTTAACCTGACAAACCCAAATTCTTGCGAGGTTACGTACTGCCAAACTACCCTTTAGCATAACTGTACAATCATTCCCCTATTTGGTACGCCCATATAGTGATCTCGTACACCCGTAGCAACACTTAAAACCATGTTAAGACTACATCAAAGCCTATTATCTCACAATACCTGTACCCAAAACCAATGTCACACCTAACAACACTTCCAATACACCTTTAAACAATGTAATGGCTGTCCCTCATCCAACCAAGAAGACATGTTTCTTAATAAGGCGACAGCAACACTAACAAAACAAATAAATACACATCACAATACACAAAGAGATAGATACATATATTGCCATACACAAGAATCCATATATCATCACATACCTCAATCCTACCATTCATCTAACATAGACACACACATTTATGCAAAACTCCTAGGGTCTCTAACATGGATGTGACAACTCCCCCCTCCTTAAAAAGAAATTTCATCCCCAAAATACCTACCAACTTACTAGTAAATAGGTGCATATACTGTTCTCTCATTATAGACTCGCGTTCCCAAGTTGTATCCTGTCCGGTGTGGTGATTCCATAAGACTTTAACCAATGGTATCTATTTGTTCTGTAGCTATTTTGTTTCTTGGGCCAGTATCTGTATCGGTTCTTCGCTGTAAGTCAAATCTGGTTGTACCTCTATTGTCTCAACCGAAATAACATGTGAAGGATTCGATCTGTAATATCGTAACATCAATACATAAAATACATTATGTATCCAATCCAGTTCCGGTGGTAGAGCTAATCAATTAGCTAACGGTCCAATCTATTCTAGAACTTCATACGGGCCAATAAATCTAGGACTCAACTTACCCTTCTGCCCAAATCACATAATCCTTTTCCACGGAGACACCTTGAGAAACACTTTCTCACTGACACCATATTCTATGTCGTGCCGTTTCAGATTCACATATGACTTATATTTGTCAGATATGGCTTTCAACCTACTCTTTATCAGTTGTACCTGTTCTTCGGCCTGTTGAACTAATTCAGGACCAATCAACCATCGTTCACCTACCTTATCCCAGTGTAACAGTGTTCGATATCGTCGACCATATAGTGCTTTATACGGTGCCATCTGTATACTGGTCTGATAATTTTTATTGTAGGCAAACTCAATTAAGGGTTTATATCGATCCCAACTACCTTCCCATTCAATCACGTACGCTCGTAACATATCCTCCAAAATTTGTATCACTCTCTCTAATTGCCCATCGGTCTGAGGATGAAAAGTGGTACTAAACTAAACTCTTATACCCAAAGCTCTCTGAAATACACCCAAAAAATGTGATGTAAATCATGGATCTCTTTCTGACATAATAGAGGATGGAACCCCATATAACCATACAATCTCATCTATGTACAAGCTCACCAACCTCTCTAAACTATAGTCCATATGTACTGGTAAGAAATGAGATGTCTTCGTCAATCTATGCACTATTACCCATACTGCATTATGCTTGGTTTGTATCATTGGCAACCCTGTAATAAAATCCATAGTAATACGGTCCTATTTCCATTCTGGAAGTGGCAATGGATTAAGTAATCCCACTGGTACCTGGTGTTCCACTTTGATGTGTTGGCAAACTAAACATTTAGCCATGTAATCCACTATTTTTGTCTTCATGCCTATCCACCAGTAATATTGTTTCAGATCCTTATACATTTTGGTGCTCCTCAGTTGGTAGGCATACGTAGAATTATGGGCTTCTTCTAATATTTTCTTCTTCAACTCTTGATCTGCAGAAATGTACAAACGCATTCCATGTCTCAAATTACCATCATTATCTATGGTAAGCAGTGTTGTTATACCTATCTGCACTTTCTGTAACTGCTTCTGGTACTCTTCATCACTTACTGCACATTGCTGAATCTGTTCTGTCAATACAAGCTTGACTTGCAGTTGTAACTGTGCTAGAAAACATTCGGGTTACATTGTCAATGTAGCACGTAACTGTTGCATTTTCGATACCAGCATCAAGGGCAACTGTCTCAATCCGACCAATAACTTGTGACTCAATGCGTTTGCTACCAAATTAGCCTTACCTGGGTAATAATCAATCATGTAGTCATAATCTTTAATCAATTCTAACCAGCGTTGTTGCCTTAGGTTTAACTCCTTCTGCGTACCTAGGTACTTCCGGCTCTTATGATCAGTATACATGTAGCATAATTCCCCGTATAAATAGTGTCACCAAATCTTCAATGAAAACACAATGGCTGCCAACTCTAAATCATGTGTCAGGTAGTTTTTCTCATACGGCTTCAACTATCATGAGGCATATGCAATAACATTCCGATCCTACATCAGAACACATCCTAAACCGTTAAGTAAAGCATCACTATAAATGGTAAAGGCTTTCCCCGATGTAGGTAAAATCAAAACTGGAGCTTGAGTTAAACACTCTTTCAGTCTGTCAAAACTCTGTTGGCATTCCTCTGACCAACTAAAAGAAAAATCTTTCCTGAGCAGTGTCGTTAATGGTAAGGCAATGGTAAGGCAAGCATTAAAAAACCTTTAACAAACCATCGATAATAACCAACTAATCCCAAAAAACTACAAACCTCACTGATATTCCATGGAATAGGCCAATTCAGGATGACTTCTACCTTGCTCGGGTCAACGCAAATTCCCTCAGCTGAAGTGACATACCCCAGAAATGCTACTTGTTCTAACCAGGAGGTACACTTAGAAAGCTTACCATATAACTGTTTCTCCTGCATCCGTTGTAAAACTAACCTCAGGTGTCTGTCGTGATCCTTACAGTGCCATCTGATAAGGAGTCATAGAAATCAGCTCCGTACCTGGTAGCACTTCGATCTCAAATTCTACCTCTCATTCCAATGGTAACTCAGGCAATTCTTCAGGAAACACATCTGGAAAGTCACAGACAGTTGGAATCTCTAGTAACTATGCTTCCCTCTGTCTCACATCGATTACATGTGATAAAATGGCTTTACAACCTTGTGATATCAATCTCTACATTGTTACTGCTGAAATCAATCTTGCTATTACCGATGGCATATTTCCCCGTATCGCTATCATACCCTGATCTGGATGCTGAAGAGTCACTTTTTTCTGTCAACAATCCATCACTGCCATGTACTTGGCTAACCAATCCATACCCAAGATAATGTCATATTCCAAAAATGGCATCTCTACCAAATCTGATAAGAAACACATGCCATGTATATTTAAAGGATAATGTCTCGACACGCTATTCACTATCACATCCTTACCTAACAGACTCGTTACTACCATTTCATAACCTAATCCTTCACTATACCTATCAAGTAATCAAGCGAATCATGTGTTAATGTATGAATGTGAGGAACCCGGATTAAATAAAACTAAGGTCTCATGATTAGAGATAAAGACATTACTAATCACCACATCAGAGGCATGCTGCTTATCCTGCTGTACCAAGTTGTACACTCTCGTAAGGATACCAACTGCTTGGTTTACCAATTTCTGGCTAACCCTACGGCTTCCTCCATCATGGCCTCCTCTACCTCTTCCTCTACCTCTCTCTGCACTCTGAGGACCTCCCAAAATAAATCTCACACTCGGGTTCTGTTGATAGGAGCCACCTTCTAAAATAGTATGGACCAGAATATTATCACATGTAATACACTCCCTGGCATAATGTCCGGCCTGTCCATATCGGTAACATAAATCCACTCCCATCTAACAAGCCCCATGATGCATACGACCACAAGTACGACATGTCATTGCTCTTGAACCCATGCTACCACTAGAAAATGGCGGTCTCCCACTCTGAGCCTGTTGAGTGGTAATGGTTGAATCCTTGTCGGTCATGGAGGAAATGAACCCCTAAACTTCCCCCTCTTTGGAACTCTCGATGAAGAACTTGTCTCTCGGACCAGTCTCCTCACCGATTCTTACCTCGCTTAGTCCTCTTACATAATGCGCTCCTGATTCAGCGCATTGGCCATTAAAGCTGAGAAGTCTTTATAGTTAAAACCATGTACCAATGCCCGAATCCAGAGATTCGAATCTCTTACATCTCTCCTGTACAGAAGTCAAAATGTTGGTAGCATAGTAGGCTAACCGTGTGAATTCCCTCTCGTACTCTACCACTGATATATTTCATTGCCTTAAATTAAGAAATTCATGTAGCTTCTGATCTGTATACATTATAGGTACGTATTTCTGGCAGAACTCCCTCAGAAAATCATCCCGAGCAAGCACCGGAGGCTCTGCCATACTCTATGGAATTATCTTCCACCACTCATATGCATCTTCCTGTAGGAGAGAAATTATATATTCAAACTTCACTGCCTTGGGACACTTTTAACTGCCGTAGAACCCTCTGTGTTTTCTCCAACCACATCTCTGCTACATACGGGTCAATGGTCCCAACAAAGTCTGTAACACCATAAGAGCATAACTTCTTAAAATCCAACTTGTACTCTTCTCTACATTTCGGCGGAGGTGGAGGTGGAGGTGGAGGTGGAGTAATGGGTAAGGTCTGACCCTGTGCTTGCATATACTGCAAGAACTGAGTAAACTGTGCTGCCATTGGGTCAACTGCTGAGGCATCCATTCTCTTGGCTTGAGACACCCTCTCACTAGGTCCCCTTACTTTCTCTGGCCTCGACTGTCTCTTAGCTCTATCCCCTGTACCTAATGTACTCTCCTGAGGATTGAAATTACCCCCTCCTTCTTCACCCATTATAATAGCTCTGTCGGTTATAGTACTTATTCTATAACATACAACATAAGCATAAACCTAACAGTTAGAAGCGGTACACACTAGAAAACTCCTCATGTGTAGCTTAGTAGATGTAGGTAGCAGTCCTAAATGACAGACCTGATCTTTATCGAGCCAAACATAGCTCGATGAGTTGAACCATAGCTCTAATACCACTAAAACATGTCATACCCAGCTTATACCTTGAGTGACATGCTCCCGTAGTATAGACAACGACCCCTAAAAGAAAGTTGATGCCTATACTACAAGGGATACGAGCTAAAGACATTATATGGGGACACGTCCCTGTATATGGTGTGAACAATAAACCCATAACCCTAGACATCTAATCATACATTTACCATGCCAATCAATAAACCCAAGAACTGTCTATTATATATATATTAAGAATAACTATGCATAACCAACAATAATACCCAGTTTATACATCATATACACCAAAATATGGGATAACTACTGCCTTTACGACTATAAAGCTACAAGCAAAAAGGGACCAGAGTACACTTCAAGGTCCAATACCACTTCGAGATCCATCTATCTCTGCTGACAACCTCTATTCCTTCTCCGCTTGATCACTCAAAGGCTTTGAACCTACGTTCATCAAATGACAAATGCTGAGATAAACTCAGTAGTGCTAGTGAACATATATATAAACAGACTCAGCACGTAATACTACTGACTCATTAATCATATATCAATGTATCAACCATCAATAGCATAGCATCATGATCATAGTATATGATTTTCGAACCTGACATAGGAATGCAACTATGCATGTATTCTCCCTCATTCTCATTTTACATTCACTCTTATTTTCCGATATTTATGCACATTCCTTTCGCATATACTGGATCCTGATAAGTACCGGTACTCATCTCCCGAAGGAGGTCATATATCTGTACGGTGCCCTGCACCTTTTTCCTATGGTAGGTCTCGAGACTCATCTCCCTATTGGGAGGTCATTCATCTAAATGATTCCTCGAAGGAATCCCATATACATTAGTTGACCCAGTATGCCTAGAGCTGAGCTCTGCCCTCAGTACGCATTCTCTTTTCTCTCTTTTCTAATACTCCTTCATCACCATGCATGCCATAAATATATCACATGTAAACATACCTTATATCATAAGAGAACATACATTCCTTCTATAAGGAAGCAAGGAAAAACATCAAATCAAGCATATCAAGCATCAATAGCAACGTATCGTATCAAGGCGATACCAAACCGATCATAAAACATCATGCCTCGGCTTTACTTGAGTCATACGGTATAGGAATAAGCCAAGTATGATAATACATAGAAAACTAGCACAAACCTGAAATCAAAACACTTCTAAAGAAAGCTTGTAATCCCGTCTCTATCGACCACCAAGCTTAACTTCTAGTCCTCACTCTTCAAAAATCACCAAGCATTTTTCCCCCAGCTGCTAATAAGGGTTTAAGAGGGTTTAGAAGGGTTTAAAACTAATAAACAATGAAATAACCCATAATACTTATCCTTTGACTTATCAAACTTAAGTCACGTACAACCGTATGGATTGTGGTACGCCCATACTGTCACATCCTCATTTTTAGCACAAAAATAATTTATAAGTCAGGTAATGTAAATTATCCCCTGTATAATCAAAATAGGGTGATGATGTGGAATAATAGTTAAATGATATCAGGAATTAGGAAATGATGAGAAGATGATTTTAGAATAAGATCATTGAACGTGTAAAATTAAATCGAGTAATAATTTACACGTGTATCTAGGCAAAATATTTATGTAAATATGAAAATGCATACGATTGAGGAATATAGTTAAATTATGATTTTTAAATGGAGTAAACATAATTTATAAAGTAAGGTTGATTAAGGATCGTATAAGTCACATCCTGCAATACGTGAGCTTAAATGCATTTATAAATTCATGATTATATGAAATTTCTATGATAATAATGTGATTATGGTATGGAATAGTGAGTACGAGAATTAGAAATGCAATTTAAGCTTGAAAAAGGGGTATTTTATTTTCTGACGCAAACCCCTAATTGGATGGAAAACGACACTTAAACTTCGTCTCAGAGTTATATACTTTGAATTTTAAGAAACTGTTTCGACTTTTGAGCTCACGTTAACTTTTTCTAGCTATATGTGAATTTTGAAAAATTTAAAATAAAATTATTTTTGGACGTTAAAAATTTAATTTTTAACGATAGAGGCCAGTAAAAAAAAAATTGAGAAGTTTGCTTAGAAATTACGTGATAATATTTTAGTAGGTTGTGTTTTAAGAATTATCAATTATTGATTAATATTAATTATTGAGTTATTAAATTAAAGATAAATATATATATATATATATATATATATATATATATATGATATTTTCTAATAAAATAGGTTGGTTTATTATATATATATCTTTGATTAGTAAGTTAGTAAATTAATAATATTAGTGTTTTAGACAATTAAATTGGGAATTTTATAGATGAAGTAAGATTACGTAAGATGGGATAATTGATTTAATTGGAAATTGGAGTTTAAGAGTGTAGAGAAATTAAGATAAATATTAATGAATTAAATTTGGGAGTGATATGTTGGATTTAGATTTTTGTAGGTTGAATTCTCGGTAAAAGAGGGTTTTAAAAAAATTTTAATTAAATATAGTTGGCAAGGGTAGCAAGAGGGGGGTTAAATGTCTTTTCCAAATTAAAAGACATAACCCTACCATTTTGTTTTGTTTCGGCCGATGCTTCTTCCTCCTCCTCATGTTCTTCTTCTTCTTCAAAGTCCTTCTCTTTTCCTTAATCAGTTTTGTTTTCTTATCCAACACACCGAACCCATCATAAATTCGTTTGTTTTTCTCTCATTTAAGAAAACGGATGAGTTTTAATTTTTCTGATTTTCTTTCAAAATTGCCGAACCAACTTCATAAATGATTCTTGTTTGTTTCTACCATTATCATGTTAAGTAAGTCTGATTTCTCTTCGGTCGAAGCTTCAGCACTCATCCTTCATTTGTCCGTTTCAGTTTTATTTTAATCAAAGAGCCAATCGATTATGATACGAAGTTGTTGCTTCGGTTCATGCATGTGTTGGAAGGAAGTTTCAAACCGTTTACTCCTTCTTATTTGTTGATTATTTGAAGCCGAATTTTTCCTTCTTCTTTATTCCGAAGAATAAGTAAGTTTTTCTTAAGGTAAATTGGAAATCATTTCATTTCTTTTGTCACTTTGTTGCTTCTGAAAAATCAAACCGAAATACTCTCCATCTAGTTCTTATTCAAATGCATCTGGAATAACCAATATACCTATAATGTGTGAGTTTAATGATTTACAGAGTTGCTGTTGGGAGTGAGTTTTCAGTTGAATTAAGTCAAGAAGGCTTGGTTGGGTTATTATTGGAATCGGCAGGTGAGTTATTGTAGTTAGAAGTAGTCGATGATTTGCAAATTTTGGATGTTGTTTCTTTTGGCCGAACACTTTGGGACAATTCTAGTTTTATGGAATTCTTGTGTTAATGTTTTG